>PVIY010025552.1:0-36564 GCA_004026745.1 Myrmecophaga tridactyla | reverse complement strand
ATTTCAGTCTAGTTAAGATATTATTCCATGCCTAAAAGAAATCTATATACTATCTTCCATGAATTTTATGTTTCACATTGAAATTTTAAGCCTTCAGAATGACATTTTGATCATGAAATAGGCAGGAATATAACTTTTTGTGTGCTTCCTGTGAATAACCAATTGTGCCAGCCACATTTATTTCCCCACCTAACTGCAATGTCAGTTCTATCATATGATAATTTCCTTATGTGTGTAGGTATATTTATGGATTTTCTATTCTGATCCACATTTTTAATTCTCTATCTCAGTGTAATCACCAAAGAGTAGTAATTGTGATTGCATAAATAATGCTGTAATATCATTTTTATCGGAAAATCTAACACTGATTTTCAGAATTTAGTTATTCTTGTTACTTTCTTTTCTAAATAAGTTATTTCTTAAGTTTCACAAACAAACTTGGAATTTTTTATTATAATTACATTGAATTGAAAGATCCAGTTTTAGATCATTTCTTTCTATGCCTAACTTTTTAAATACTTCGTGTTTTTAGTTGCATTTGGTACACTTGAAAATTTATGTAGTTCACCAGGCTGTGAAAAACAGAAGTCTTAACACAACTTTGAGAATGTTTATGAGCTAAGCTTGCCAATTCATAGAATACAAGTAATGGCTGTTACATTCACCAATTTATGAAGCAAATTTTACTCTTTTCCCTCAGACCACTCTTATATCCAAATTTAGTGGGCAACTATCCATACAGAATATAATTGAAATCTGATTTGTTAGACAATGATTTTAAAATTTAAATTATTGACACAGCCAAATGATCATCACTTTGATCTCAAATTTTAGTTTTGATATCAATGCTGGTCAAGTTAATTGTATGTTGTCTATATAGCCATGTTAATTATGTGTCGGGTAGATGAATGAAGTAGAGATACAGATTAAGTTATATGGGTTCTTTATGCAATGGTCCAGTGGTGGGTGAGGGGCTGTAAAGAGTAGGCACTTCCACGTAGTAACAGTAATTAATGCTCAAGCAAAAAAAATACATATATAACTACTGTACACTGTGCCCTGAATACCAGCATTCAAATTTAATTAAATGTTAATGGCAATAACTAAAAGAGCACAGTTCAAAATGAAAAACACTAACTAATAGATGGTGTGTGTTCATATATAAATCTCATTTACAATGATTTTTGAAACCACCTTAGTTTGTTTTTTTTCGTTTAATTCATATAAGTTTTAGAAGAAAACTTTAGGAAAGAACCAGGAGATTTGGCCTGTTCAAACAAGTAATTAAATTGATAATCTGTAGATCACTCCACTTGATCTAGGTTTTTTCTGCCTTTTTTTATTGTTTTATTTATTAATTTACCAACTATTTTGTTTAATAAGCATCTGATGCTTATTAAAACAAAGAAATGAAGGCTGACACCAAAAAATAATTTAAGCCTAATTTAGATTAAGTAAAGGATATAAAGATTATAGTAACTGGCATCTATATTTCCCCTCTGACGTCTACTATTCTAATACACTGCAAGTACTCTTTCCATAAGGACATCTACTCCCCCATGGATCAACCCCATCCAAAAAGCCCTTCTGCTTTCTACCTTTATTTTCCTCTAATCTACCAACGTCTGCCAGAGTTCCAGACCTCTGCCTTGTGGCACATGAGGATGGGGAAAGGTTGGTTAGCTCCGCTACTCCCAGGATAGATATCCCATTGATGGTCTCAGGAAGATCCACCAACAAACCTATCATTATTCCCTCTACTGAGTCCTCTTTAAAGAGTGGGGAGGGACAATAAGACAGTCACAGGATAGTGCTTTTTGTTTGGTCATATATTAAAATTTCATATGCTCAGTTAAATATTTCAACTATGTAGCAGCTTGATTTAATTACCTATGATTCAAGCATTATTTTTTATGATTTATCATAGGCTGATAAAAGTTCAAGATCTACAAGTAGAAATAGCTTCTATCAAAACAGATGATCACTGCTAGAGAATTTTTTTTTTTTGGTACTGTTGTGGTACTTTGGTAAAAGGATACACTTTAACTTGAAATATTTCACATTCTGTCTGGTACATAATCACTCAATGAAGTTTAAGTATCATTATTATTGATGTTCCGCTAACTGGTGTTTAATATTGTGCCCATTAGTTTGGTGTCAAGACTCTTGGAACACAGGGTAAGGAAGAGAAAACCTGGGGTTTGAGTCTTGGTTTCATCATTTAATAATTAAGGAAATTCTTCACTGTGGTTTTTTTTTCCCCATCTAAAATATGGAGATAAGTTTTTAACTGGCTAAGTACTATTTTTTAATAGAATGACCCCCAAGGTCATGATGTATGTGACAACATTTTCTAAATTATAAAACACTTTAAAATTTTAAGATGCTATGAGTATTTGTTTTCATCAACAGGTCAATTGTTTTAAGGCATCAAAGCAGGAATAAACTATTATAAAATATTTATAAATCTATCATGCACTACTGTTCTTTGCAGTGGCCAAAATGTAAACTTTTTAAAATATTTTGCTACATATAAAAATCAATTAGATGATTAATTTTTCCCCATAGAAATGCTGTTTAATTTCTTCCGTGACAGCCAACAAATACGTGAGCTTTAGATTATTACTTAATTATACACCGAACTAAAAAAAATAGCTATTTGTATAAAAATGTGACCATACTTAGAAACATTTCACTTTCCTCTGTAGTTGTAATTAACTTGGCTAAAATAATGACAATAATACCTTGAGCAAAGTTTAAGGAGAACATCATCATCAGATAAAGTATATATTCCATATTCTCACTTTCAGCCTTTAATAATTTATTTTTTAGAATAATTCTGTCCATCATAATTATGTGACATGTTATTGATATTCATCTAAAAGTACATACTTAATGTACTCTTTGTTAATAACATGGAAATATAAATTTTAAAACATCATGGTTCACTAGCTTGAATTGAAAGATTACTTTATATAAAGGACAAACTTCTATTATTCCAGAAGCTAAAATTTTCTGAATAAATTTTAAAGAAAACTGAACACTGAACTAAAACATGATTTAGCTACAGCTCAGTTGTTCCTTTTCTCTATTTAATTTAGCTCAATTATGTCACTTGAATTAAGGTAAATAGTGTAATTTATTAAAAATGTCAAACTTCACATTTCACTTCCTTGATTGATTTTCAGCTATTTAGAAATTATGGCATTGTGCTTGTTGCCATATTTTAACAAACATCACAACTTGCAGCATTTCCCCTGTTTTTATTTTTTTAACTAAAGCAGGGATACTTTAAGATACATTTCTTATGTAAATATAATTTTTAAAAGGTCAACAAATTGAGTTGCCTTTGATGACATTTGTTTCTTACAAACTTACTCACCACTCATTATTACTTTCCCAATCAGATGAGACAAAGTAAGCTTGTTTTCTTCATTCAGAATTTGGAGGATTTAACTAATATAGGATGCCTGGTGAGAAATAAGCCAAAACCTATGTCCAAATAGTTTATGAATGTCAGACACAGAAATTACCATTTAATCTAGCAATATTCAATATCTGCTGAAAAAATAAAGTGAAAAGGAAGTAGCTGACTGAGAAAAATTCCAACATTTTTCATTTCATAGCAAAAGCCAGGTCTGGCTAATATTGTTACCAATAGGAGCTATAATATTAATACAGGATTTTGCCCCACCTAAAATGAATCATCATACATCAGCATAAAATTACAAACAAAACTGCCTTAATAAATGTGAAGCTAATTCTAATTAAAAGTACCAGCATCTTTTATAACTGATCATTGTATTTAATATAAAATATTAACTTGAAGTTTGAAGGCTATACATTCACAGATGAAGTCTGACTAATATTAATAATGATACTAATAATATGCTATATTGTATGTCTAAATAGATCTGAATATTTTATTAAAATCAAGGAAGAGATAGAATCTACTTTTATAGTACTTTTTGTTCCTTTCAAATTTATTTTTATTAGAAAATTTGTGTATTTATTGAAAAATCATGCAGAAAATACAGACTTCCCACATATACAATCTTCATATATGCAATTTTCCCTATTATTAACACTTCACTTTCTTGTGATACCTTTGTTACTAAATGATGAAATAATATTATTATAATTATACTATGAATTATAGTCAATAGTTTACATTGTTTCACTATCATGTTATAAAATCCTATCACAACTTTAAATTTATATTCTAATAAAATATATACAACCTTAAATTTTTCCCTTTACCAACATTCTAATTTATAATTTATGGTGTTAATTACATTCACAATGTTCTGTTATGATCACCACCATCCATTACTAGAATTTTCTTTCACCCCAAACAAATTTTGTACCAATTAGGCATTAATTGCCAATTACTACCCACACTCTGGCCCCTGGTAACTCATATCATAGTTACTAAATCTATGAATATGCTTATCCTAATTATTTCATATCAGTGATAGCATGCAGTACTTATTATTTTGTGTCTGGCTTATTTCACTCAATGTAATATCTTCAAGGTTTATCTGTGTTGCCACATATATCAGAAACTCACCCCTTTTTATGGCTAATATTCCATTGTGTGTATGTACCACAGTTTGTTTATCCATTCATCAGTTAATGGATATTTGAGTTGCATCACTCTTTTGGCAATTGTGTATAATGCTGCTATGAACACACTGGTGTGCAAACAAAAGTTCAAGTCCCTGCTTTCAGTTGTTTTTGATATATACCTAGAAGTGGTATTGCCGGCTCATAGGGTGGATTCTCTGGAGCACTTACTTTCTGGAGCATCTGACACTGCCATACTGGCTGACCAGAAGCCCTATATACTAGCCCTATTTATTAGAATATTTATAAGTGGTTGGTTTTATCAATCTGGCTTAGTAGAAATACCTTTTATAGATTACTTAGCTTAGCCAATCCTAAAACTGCTAATGGAAGCAAAGAATTATCCTTTATCTTGAATCCATCATTCCAATGATGAATTATCTAAAATTGTTGTTTTTCTACTTATCTTATAAGAAATTTTACTTGATTATTAGGGAGAACTTATCTCATTGACTCTCAGATAATCCCTCCCTCCAAATAAGATGCCATCTTTCCAAGATACCAACAATGGCAGTTGTTATATGTTACTTAATTCTCAATATCCCTCTCCCACCTTTCTGAGAAAGAGGAATGTAAATTAAGAATTCAAATACCCCCTCTCCTGCAGCTTATAGGAGTGGAAAGATGCCATGGAACAAAATTATGATCAGTTAGGTGGAGGTTTAAGTAAGTTCCTATTTCCAGAGAAGATATTTGCCTTTATTTATCTTCTGCATTCCTCTTCAGGCCTGAAATGCAGATATGATGTTTAGCCATCTTCCACTATTAGAACAAAGGCAACATGCAGAAGAAGGGAGAGCAGAAAGGAATAAGCCTAAGAAATTGATGAATATTTTGCAAAAGCCCACATATACTTACTTCCGTTCTTCTCCTGACATGAGAAAATACACCCTTTACTTGTTAAGCCACTTTTTGTAAGTTATTCTATTACTCATTGTTCTAGTTTGCTAGCTGCCAGAATGCAATATACCAGAAATGGAATGGCTTTTAAAAAGGGGAATTTAATAAGTTTCTAGTTTACAGTTCTAAGGCCGAGAACATGTCCCAAGTAAAACAAGTCTATAGAAATGTCCAATAAAGGCATCCAGGGAAAGATACCTTGGTTCAATACCTCTCTCAAGTAGAAGGCACATGGTGAACACAGTCAGGGCTTCTCACTCATCTGGAAGGGCACATGGTGAACATGGCATCATCTGCTGGCTTTCTCTCCTGGCTTCCTGTTTCATGAAGCTCCCTGGGAAGCATTTTCCTTTTTCATGTCCAAAAGTCACTGACTGGTGGACTCTGCTTCATGGTTCTGCAGCATTGTCTGTTATGACTTTCTCCTGGCTGTCCTTCTCTGCTCTCTCTGAATCTCCCTCATTCTCCAAAATGTTTCCTCTTTTATAGGATTCCAGTAAACTAATCAAGACCCACCTGGAATGCATGGAGATATGTCTCCACCTAATCCAGCTTAACAAGCACTCTTGATTGAGTCACATCTCTAGGAAGATGATCTAACTGCAGTTTCAACACACAGTACTGAATAGGGATTAGAAGAAATGGCTGCCTTTATAACTGAGAAGAGAGATACATTTAATTTAAACAATAGTGTGTAAAATTTTATAATCACTTAACTACTATACACATGTATATAAATATGTCTAGAAGTATGTTAAGATGGGGAGGGGAGAGAGTGAAAGAGAAGAACTATCTCCTTACTCTGTCACATTTTTAAAGCTCAAGCTATCTAAAAGCTTTCGATCCCTCTTCCTCAACTTTTTTCAGACTGATTATTGCCCATCAATAATGTGGGAGCCAAGCAATGGAAAAACTTGCATGTGAGCACATGACAGGGTTGAAACTAACTTCTAGATTTGATATCAACATTTTGGTCCATGAGAGACCAAAGAAAACATAGCAGAATCTATCTATAGTCTTCAAGGAACTAGGACCCTTAGAAGTTCATTGAGGTCAGGCATTTAGGCATGAGGAGATGAAATGGGAACCCCAAGCTATGACCGAGATATTTTGGTCTCAGAATCAAGACATCTATAAGAAGCAGGTTTAAAATTAGAAAACATTTCAACATAGCTATGCTGTAGAAATGTTTTATGTGTTTGTAATTGTTTGTCCTTTTTGTTTTGGGGGGGGATTTGGGGGGTAATCTAGTGTTGTGTTTATTTTACAACATTGGCTTAATTGAGATACTATGTGCAGTGGTAAATACTATCAATGCCTCATTCATATCATATCCACCCACCCCAGAGGTCACCTGTAGCTCTGGTGAGCACTGTATGCATGCTAATGGCTTCTCACCTCAAGTATCTGTGTCTCTCTGCTTAAAGTCCTTCTCTGGTCACAGGGTAGACAGGCAATATCTTATGGGTAGGAACCAAACTGTTTCAACTTTACCAGAAGGATTCTAGGTGCAGTGATTCAGGGAGGACACAGGCAATCTAAAAGAACTATATTAGAGTTAATTTTCTCAGAGGTGAGGTGAGAGAGAGGAAGCCAGAAGCACTCTTCTCTTTTAGCTTTCTGAGTTCCCTTAATTAGCCCAAGGTTTTCATCTGCTGGGGTGGTACAAAGAGGGACCTAAGATTTGTTGTAGAAGGCATGCAAAGAGCAAAAGTCAATTAATAGTTACCTTCTGACCTTCATCATAGAGCCAAGCTTGCCAATAATCTGGTGTTTTAGTGTGTTAATAAATGCAATGCAATATACCAGAAATGGAACAACTTTTAAAAGGAAAATTTAATAAGTTACAAGTTTATAGTTCTAAGGCCATAAAATGTCCAAACTAAGGCATCCAGAGAAAGATACCTTGATTCAAGAAAGACCAATGTCTGTCACATGGAAGGCATGTGGCTGGTGTCTGCTGGTCCTTGTTTCCAGTTCTGTTGTCTCCAGCTTCTGATGTCAGTGGTTTCCTCTCTGAGGATCTGTGGGCCTTCACTTAGCTGCTCTGGGACATAACTATAGGATTTGGCTTGCTTAGTATCTTATGGAAATAGAAATGATGAAGTTTAACAGAAGTCTGCATCTCAGAACGTCCATGTCTAGGTGACTGCTCTCTCTGTCAGCACTCTGGGCATCTTCAAATGTCTGTATCTTTGTCAGCTCTAAGCTTTCTCCAAAATGTTGCCACTTTTAAAAGACTCCAGTAAACTAATCAAGGCACACCTTGAATGGGAGGAGTCACATCTCCATCTAATCAAAATGTCACACACTACAATTGGGTGTGTCACATCACTATGGAAACAATCCACAGTTTCCACCCTAAACAATAGGTCTACTCCCACAAAATTGGATTAGGAGATAAACATGGCTTTTCTAGGGCACATAACAATTTCAACTAACACACCTGGCAAGCCAGGCTATTGAACAGAATGCAGGATGTCTAAATACATTTATCTTCCTTTTTAGGTATCAAAAACTAGGGTTAGAGGACTCACATCCTAACTTTCTCCCTAGAGAACAGAAAAAAATTCACCTTTTTCTACCAATTAAGCTTTGCCAATAGACTGAAACAAGAAGACAGGGTTTCTGATGAGACGGATGTAGAAAGAAAATATGTCTTTTCTGGACTAGTAGTTTATAAAGAGAAGAGAGGAAATATGGGAGTAAGGAGTAATTGAACACTTTTACACTATAAAGCTTTCAACCAGAAAGAGAGAAATGTGTTTGATAAGCTAGGTTTGATTAAGGAGAATTTCACAAAAGCTGAGGAAGGGGTTGGCTTTACATATAACCATTTTGGAATAAGGGAGTTTACTTTCAAGCTTTGTCTGGCTTGTTTCAAACTGTGGATTTCCTTTCTGATCTGCCTCTATAACCTAATCACTTTCAGCAAAGAGCATCCTCCCCACATATGCAAAAAGCCTCAACACAGATGGCCAGGGTTATGTATTTTGGAACTGGGCTTTCCTTTTGAAGGAAGTTCAGAACAAGCAAATCTAGGGATCTAGGGAGACAGAAAGTGGTTTAGTGGTTGCTTAAAGATGGCATGGGGATTGGAGAGTAGGAGAAGATGGGGAAGAGACTGCCAATGGGAACACAATTGATTTGGGGAATTAAAATATTCTAAAGTTAGACTATAATGATGGTTGCACAACTCTATAAATACAAAAAAAAATACTGAGTTGTATACTTTAAATGGGTGGATGTCATAATAAATAAATTATACCTTAATAAAACTTTTTAAAGGAAGGCTGGGTCTACAGCAATGGTTTTCAAATGGGGACAGTTTTGCTTTCCAGGGGGCATTTGGAAATGTCTGGACTAATTATTGGTTGTTAAAACATTTAACTGGCACAAAATCTCAATAGTAAAGTAAAGGAACCCTGGTTAAAAGCAAGGATTTTAATGACTAGTTCTTTTTACCTTTCCTGCTGTCTTCTTCATTTTTCATAGGGTTGTAAAACTGTGGTCTCACAATGACTCAAGGTTACATTTGATATACAGGTTGATCAAGAGCTTGGGGTGCAGAGCTCAGATTGTTCAATATCCTGCATATTTCACCATGTGTGGAAAAGTTAGGGCAAGTCCCAACTTTAACGCTACAACACAGATATGAATATATGTAGTTTTCTTTTTGTTTATTTCTAACCTGATATTCCTTCTAAACTCTGAATAATATGGTGTTTGTGGTTAAAATGTATATATGTATACTTTTATTCTAAGTCAAGCAAACATGTAGCCCAATGAGACATGAACAATCCACCTAGGTAATACTTAGTCTCACTGGAAAATAAATGCTCATTCTTTATGATTTATCATCTTTCATGTCTGTTTCTTGGTTTATGGGGAGAGAGGCATACCTTAGCAGAGCCACTCATAATGTAATCTGTGGACCTGATACAGTTCCACAAATATGTGACAGTAGCCTATAATGAGATAAGTACAGAAATTGGAGTAAGTCCTTAGAAATTTTTCAGCAATTAGAAAAAGTAATTTTCTAAAATTGTGATTTAAAATAAAAACTGCTTTAATTCTATATATCTTTTTAAATTGTATCATTCTAGTAATTCTAATTTATTAAAAAAATCAGTCCACGATGATTTGGAAGGGAGAAAAACACAAAAACCAAAATATGACAAAAACTAGTCCTTCCTTGCAGATAGTTAAAGAAATTTTGACTGCAATATGGCTTGATTGAGGGGATTTGAGGTCCTTGGGCTTTGACATCCTTTGGCTCCTAAGACCTGTGAAGAAATGCTCTTTGATGGGTAACAGACTGTGTGATTTGAAGATGAAATTCATCTGGTGAAAATGAGGTTCGGTATTCTGCTTTGAGAGTTGCTCCAAGAAAGTTTAACCCCTCTCCTTTGATGATTCAATTTCTCCCCAGCTTTTGTCGGCTGCAGACAGTTGTGTCTCCCAGGTTCTCCCTGGAGAGCATTCTCCAGGGGGAAGTTCTGGTCTTCTTATTACTCCTAGCCTGCTGTGGGGCTCCATCACTCCACCGTGAGGAACCCCACACCAGAATATCTAGTTCTTTGCTAGGCCACCTGGACATTAATAGCAGCTCAGAAAATATATATCCTCATAGCCTTCCTTTACTGTTCCAGTTTATTTTGATGTGGCCTTGCCACATCATTTGGGAACAGTTGACTGAAGAGGACCTCCTCCTAAAGTTCCAAACCAGCCCCTGAAGGGTTTACCCTCAAATGTCTTAAATATCTCCACACCAGAGTCCAGAAACTAGATCACTGCATCACTGACATTCGTCTCTTTTATCACAGACTCAGTCTCTCATTTTACTCTCAACAATCCCCAAACATTGCATATATGCAGAATTTTATTACAAATTTTATTTCTTCATGTCATGTCTACCTTCCTGACACCAAACTCATAGTGAATCTATACTGACTAGCAAGAATATCATTTTCCACTTCTTAGAACACCTTAATCAGAGTCCTCTATGGTTAGCTTGTGATATCCGAAATGAAATCTAAAGGAATTCAAAAATATATGTATATATATATATTCTTTTAATTTGCATATGGGCAGGAGGCACCAGGGATTGAACTCCAGACCTCCAGCACGGCAGGTTGGAGCTCTGCCTGCTGAGCCACGGCAGCCGCCCCCCAAAAATATTTTTCTCTCATAAAGACTGGACTTTAAATTTATTGCTGCCTTGCTTTTTGCATGTTAGAAGCTGAATACTAGTTTTGTTTTGTTTTGTTTTTTACCTCTTTTCTATAATAATTGCTAACCTCACCCCAAAGAAATGTGAGGTCTGGTCAAATAAAGGGCATGTAATTAGAAAGACACGGGTTTGCACTATAATAATAGTCAAAATATTGTCCTCCTTCCACCCCAGGATTTAAAGTAGGAAGACCTGGTTTGCGATGTATGTTCTGTTCTTTTCCTTAGGAAATTTACGTAGCTTCTCTGAACCTCTGATTCCTCACCTGTAAAACAGAATTAATTTTAACACTTGCTGCCTTGCATCCACTGCAGCATGTGGGGAGGTCAGATGGCTAATATATTTGAAAATACTTTGAAAACTGTGAATATGTTTGCAAATATAAACTGTTGACAGGTTGCTTTATTATACTTTCTCAAAATTTCTTAAGGTTGGTGCCAGTGATGGTCCACCAAGAGCAATAGAAAGGAATTGTTGAAGCAGGCCCAAGTTGAGTGTAATCACACAGTGTAGTGCCAAGAGGTGTGCTGGGTATATTTAGACTCCTCATAATTTCCATCATTACCAAAGCCACTTCTATAAAAATTATTTGAAGAGGAAATCTGAACATAAAACATAAAGATTTCTAAGCTAAGAAATAAAAATTTGCTAAATTTGCTGAACATTTTGATCTGTGCCATATAATAAAAGGAAATACAGCATGCTTACTATGCAAATGCAGTTTTAAAAAAAGATCCCTATTGTCTCACTTACAAACCCTTCCCAAATAGAAATTCTCAGTTTCCATTGCACTAACCTAGGGTCAGCAATTATTATGTCCTCCCACTTGCTCTGGGCCCTGACAGGTGAGAAGTGGCACTGATATCCCTGACTGCACTGATGTTGGTTATTATAATGAGGCAGACTCAGCAAAAATTAAAGTTGGGAGGGGAAGAATATGAACTCTCCCTTACAAAGAAAAAAATAAAAGAGTATTCAGTGCCTTTCTTTGGGCAAAGTGAAGGATAGTGGCTGACAAATTATAAAAGGTATTCCTAAGGCTATATCAGCCTGGGTGTACAGATGAGGGACAAAAATAATATGATCAGTAGTTGAAAGGGTGTCCTAGGAAGTGCCTCTCTCCACCACTGGGTGTCACAGCCCAGCCCACCGTGAGGTTGCTCCACACTTACCTGGTAGATCAGGGAGCTTTTGTCCCCTTGGTTTCCAAGATAGGCTTCAATCAATTTTTTCTGTAAAGGGTCACATATTAATTATTTTAAGCTTTAAGGGCCATAAGATCTGTGTAGCAACTACTGAAAACTGCTCTTGTAATGCAAAAATCCAGCACAGACAATGCATAAACCAATGAGCATGTAAGGAAAACTTTACTTACAAAAACAGGCAGCTTGCCACATTAGGCCTGTGGGCTGTAGCTTATTGGCCTTTGGTCCAAGGCATCCAAATCTGGAGATTCCATTCGCCTGAAAGTAATGCTTGATTCAGTCCCTCGTGTTGCGATTATAACAGCATGTTAATGTCCATACTGCGTCTTTTCCAGTATTCTATTTCAGGAGCAGGAAGTTTCTTCATGAGCTTCAGAGAATTATCCACAATAGCCATTTCCACCTTTTTTTTTTTTGTTTTGGTCACACTTCCAACTGGTCTTTTTCATGATCACTCTTACATAGAAAACCAACTCAAGTGGTAGAACTCTTCAAGAATTCAGATACAATACCAAATCATTTCTTTGTCTGTAGGGCTTTTGTTTCTGTTCTCACCATCTATTTATTCTAAGAAAGGAATACAATCCCTTCCTCTTTCCCATTTCCCTATCAATGATGGGGTAGGGACTACAACCATTTTACTCCATTTCATGTCTATGCTCTTGCTTCTAGCTCATCATCTCCCACAGGGCTCATTTGGCAGATTTTGTGTCTAATGCTTGGCTGAATAGTATCACTCTTTCACTTGGAGTTGTGCAAGGAACTACATGAGCAGGATATAGTCTGAGAGATGGCGGCTGAAATTCCTACATGCATCCTCACAGAAGCTCAGGCAGACCATCGAGACACATCATGAATACAAAGCAATATCCAAGGGTCTAACTTGTGTGCCTTCCTTCCATTTAACTGTAAGGCTATGGAATTTTCAAACCCTGAAAAGACAAAATGCATCTTCCCTAAAGATGGGTATCTATATGTTTATACTCTTCTGTCCATGGGGAAGAATATTAGACATAAAGCATCTGACAGAAAATGAAGCCTCACCCATCCATACAAAAAGGCCTGAAAAAAATTAGACTTTTCTAGGTTTCAAAATTATCTTGAATTTCTAATTTAAGCATTCCAGCACCAGGATACTTTCTCATCTAGAGAAAGAAAGATAAAATTATTAGAACACATGATAACATGTGTTGCATTCTCAAATGCACCCTGGCAAACTCATTAAATATCCTCCAGTCTTCTCTAATTATCCCAGTGGCCTACCAGCAGTTCCTTGTAACATCATAATAAAAAAGATATTTTTAACTGGCAAATGTTCAAGCTTTCATCAAATTATTTGGGGGTAAGAATTCCATTTCTTGCTAAATAAAAAGATTTCATGTACAGGAGATTCAACACAAGGTAGCAAAGAGCTTTGATTATTATATTTCAGAGCCTGGGAGTCAAATGTAAAAGCTAAAAGAAAATTCTGTTCCTCTGTGGGAGAACACTCCACAGAACAAAGACCTTTTACTACCCAGGACTTTTCTGAGTTTTAGATGTTGATTTTCCTCACTTTTCTTTTCAAGATCAGAATGTCTCTATTAATGCCTTTTAGACAGGAATATCATGCAGAGAATTGAAAGGGCACCACAGACTGGAAAACATGCTTTATTGTATAGAACACATGCATTGCAATTTATTTAATTATGAACTTATTCCAATTCACATATATTTTACATTGGCTAACAGTGTCAGTTAAAAGTCTGAAAACTGAATAACAAAAGTGAAAACAGAGATGATCATTTGCTCAAAGACCCTGTTGCACTTTCATCTTTAAACAAGAGGGAGGAGAAGACAATGAAGAGTAACATACAATTTTATAGGCTACAAATGTATGTAATATTGTTTATATATCTGCATATATATAATCATATAAATAAACACAAATGGAGGACATATAGGTATGGCTCTATGTTAATGAGGATATATATAGAGAAAAATATATAGATAAGCCTTTTGCTGATTTTTGTATAGTCTATAGCTTTAGCATTTAAAATGTCCTCTTTTAATTAGATCTGAAGTGATAGATGTAAATCATATGCAAAGAAAAATAGTAGTACTTTATAGAAGGTTAACAATCCTGAATCTAAGTGGCAATTCCAGTTATGGACACCGGTCTATTTTAATTCTGTATGATTGACTTATTTTTTTTAAATGTAAATAGAGTATGATAAAAACACTTCTAAATTCACTCTTTTTTCTCTCAAGTCAGAGTGGGATGGAGTGTGCTATTATCAGGCCTCTGAATTAATTAACATGTAAAGGTCACTAATAAAGATGGCAGCCAGATAATACAGTAAAGCTGGAGTATTTTCAGCTGTGTCAAAACTGCCTCATGGGCAGGTCACGGTGGCTCAGCAGGCAGAGTTCTCACCTGCCATGCCAGAGACCTGGGTTCGATTCCTGGTGCCTGCCAGGCAAAAAAAAAAAAACTGTCTCACTGTCTCATAAGAAACATCAAATGTTTCTGTTTCTGTGAATCATAAACCCCTGGAAGCCTCCATCAGCCAAATCAACCTCCTCAGGAGTTTTGTGTTGATATAGTGGGGAGAGGGGCTGCTGCCCTGTTTGGTGAAAAACATGTAGTCATAGTAAGACATACTATTTGAGGCAATGGTTAACATGACAGAGCTGAGAAAGAAACACGGAGCAAGGACACAGCAAAATGCTCCAGAGCATCTGCTCCCAGACAAAGGCAATTAAATCTGTAGAGTTACTGTACCAAAACACCTGCAATAACTCTGAGAGCCCTTGAAAAATTCAAGACATAATGGGGGAATAGAAATAATAAGCTAGTTAGTCCTTGGGGGGCTTGGGGGAAGGTACTTTGCCGTATTTTGCAAGAAATAAGCATTTCTTCCACTTGAAATATGTGGTGATATTGGGAATGGAAGACATCCTATTTTCTCCCTTTGATTATAAAGACAGAAACCTCTTAGAAGAGTGTCTATTGGTGCCTACAGCACCTTCTGTTGGACAAAAGCAAGAGGAAAGTGCCCACTCAGTGTGAACCTTTCCTATAGAAACAAGAGGAGACTTGGTTCCCAGCCATGATTCAACCGCAACAAAAGGAGAATTCTGCTTAATACAAATAAGCAAGTGACCAAAGAGCTTTCAGTGACCATTATAGCCAAATGATAAATTATTATGATGATAAAAGCATAAACTCTGGACTCGCATGTTATTGTCGCTATGGATCCTCAGACAAATAATTCAGCATTTCTAATTTTTGTGAAAATGGGTATAACAATAGCATCTAAATCATAGGGCTACTAAGAAAATAATATAAATATTGCATGCAAATTTTTAGCGTGTTTGGCATAGAGTAAACATATTTTAAAAGATACCTACGGCTATAATTAGAACTGTTTGCAAAAAACGACAAATGGGTAGGTATTTGCCATCACCAATACTCCAATGAAAATAGGAATTTACGTAACGATGAAGGACTCCAAATATTTGATCTCTTGATTCACAATTCAAGAAGTTAAAGTAACAATTCCTAATGCTTTTTTCTCACCTTAAATGGTTTCCTTATTAATAATAGAATAGATCCAAAAGGAGAAAGATTTCATTTCTTACAAAAAAGCAGTGACAGAAGCAAAATCAAAAGAGGTAATGCATCCCCTATTTTGATACTCTGTCTCTTGTTATATTGATTTGTTGAATGTAATTTCTGGCACACACAGGTGTGGACACACACACACTCCACCACCGTCTCTACAATTTTTAATCTAATTTGCTTTACTTCAAAAGTAATTTTAGGTTCTATTGACAGACTATCCTATTACTATGATTTTATGTTCATTTTTAAACAATATCTTCAAATATCTCCAAATCAATCTTCCTCAATAAAAAGGAGTTTATGTTTTCTGGAACAGTAACAGTTACTTCAAAACAAATTGTGAAAACAAAAATAATAATTTAAAAATAAAGAAAAGAATTGAAAAAAGTAAGAAATAAACAACAAAAACAAACTGTGATATTTGACATTTTTTCACAACCTATCCATAAAATATGTCATCTCCATTCATGGTAATTTCTGGACTCCACTTATGAGGTTACTTGTAAGCCTCATCAAAAAATGTCTTTATGCATTTGAGTAAGTCTTGTAGCTAAAGCAAAGCAACTTGTAGCTAAGGCAAAGCAAACTTATTCCTTCCAGGGATATTTTTTTGTCCATTTTCTTATCCTTGTGGCCTCTGTAGCACATGAAGACCATCTGTGATTTTGGAAACATGCTTACAAACAATGAGTGAAAGGTATTTTTTTTCTGCAAAGGACAAAAAAGTGTCCTCTTTCCTCATGTTTTCCAATATTTCTATGTGGCTCTGTCGTCTACCTAGGAAACAGAGCCTAACGTTCTAGCATGTACCATAGGTTCTATGTCTAAAGTCTTTAAAAGCACATGGTCAAAAATCAAATTCAAGTAGACTTTCATTGGCCAATTTTAAAGGTCAAAAAGCAAAGAAACAAACCTCAAATACAATCTCATTATTTTTTTTTTGTAACTTTTAGATCTTTGCATCTGGAATGAATACCATGACCAACATATCCCAAGACAGTTCTGATTTCTAATACTCTTACCCTTTTCCCCACAACCACTTACTTCATTGCCAGTCTCTATTGCCCAAGTTTTGGTCTAAACATTGTCTCCATCGGTATAATTGTGGCTGAGTCCACATGATATTTTCTTTCTTGACACCTTGATATGTGACTTTTGGTGTCTATACCACTAAAAGAATATATTATCAAAATCTTTCCTGGTTGGATACTCACCACAATGTAGAACTTTAGGGACTTGAACTGTCTCTGTTTCTCTCATCATACTGTGCCTAGCATAGAAGAGGGAGCAAGCAGATAAGCCGACATTCTCTGTTTAATTTTCCCCAAAACCTGACAGGAAGAAAGACAGCAAGAGAACTCAGGGAATTGGCAGTTTTCTCCTTTACTGTGAAATAGATAGGAAAATGCATATTAGGAAGCCCAAAAGCTTATTATTTAGAGGCACCAAGAATGGTGTCTTGGTTCTGAGCAGCTCTGGATTCCTTAGGTATCCTAGCACTGGAGAAGACACAGCCTGCTCTACTTAAGAAATATTCTCCCTTCGCCCCAGCCCAAACCCCTGTGTTCTCTAGTTTACTTTCCCTCCGTTGGTAAGCTGTAAAGGATGGGTGGGAGCAAACCAGAAAAGGTTACTTTTGGTATAGCTCTCCCTATTTGGATTCCAATTCTCAGGCACTGAATAAGTCCTAGACAATCACCTGAAGGTTGCAGGATTTTTTTTTACTTTTCCATTTCCTAGAATGCTGAGAGTTCTGGCTTTATGACATCCAGCCTGTCAAGTGTAACAAAGGCAGGAAATATTTGACATGTGAAGAAAGAGCTGCTGTATCACAGGCCTACAACGAAGAGGATGAAACAGTAATAAAATAACAAGTGTCATATAAGATTAAATGGAACATACACACCTCTTCTAACATGATCTCAGCACACTGCTATCTTCGGGCTCATAAAAGGTGAATCGAGAACACGGAGCGAGACTATGGTTCAAACGGAATTGCACTGCCTCCAGAAATATGTAATTAAATTTCAAGCAACGGGATCCACAGTAGCAGAAAATAATTGCTAATAATCTCTCCCATTCAGCATTATTTGTTTTTATCAAGTAAAACCTCATGACTGCTTCTTTCCTATGGCAACCTCTACTAATGATCTATTCAACACAGAGTCACTTTCACAGTCATGTGTGGCATGTCCCTTTCCCCATCAAAGCAGTCACTTCTCATCCATGCCAAGGTGTACACTGTCCTCTTCAGCAATCCGAAAGTGAACTCAGCCATGAGGATAAGCCGTGGTCATACTCCATCATATTCTATTATGCCAGCACTCAATTTAATCATTGTCAGCAAAGCCCACCCATTTTTGCTTTTGTGCTCATTTGCCTTTATACTCAAACAGAGCAAATGAAAGGATTCCATTAATGATGGTCAGTTCTTTCTTAGGTTGCACAGATGGCTGAGTTATTCTGATTCATAAGGAAGCCTCAAATTTCAGATTTTTAACAGAGTAAGAAACTTCCATCATAAAAGGATCTTCAAATTATTTAGTTTTTCATTAACAAGGTCCCCCCCCCTCCACTTTCTTGACTTAGACATTGTTCTAAGACAACTGCCTATATTTCAGAAATAAGAAATTTCTCCTAAAGGATAGATATTATTTTATTCTTCCAAAATGAGAGTCTTAGCCTCAACCAGGTAAAAAATAAAATATGCATACAGACAGTTTATATTTTCACTAGCATATATTCACCACTTAATGTGTGCCTCTTTGGCTTCTAAATAATTTACATATTTCACTTATGCTCTGAGGTAGACATTAATATTATCCCAACTTTAAAGAAAAGGAAAATGAAGCTCAGAGTGGTTAAAATGGCTTTAGTTGAATTCTGTTAAATATACGAAATTTGAATTCTGCCACTGAGCCATCATTGCACCCCCCACCCTCCAGTTTTTAATAACCAATTCTTCAGCATGTAGAAAGCATCTATTTAATTCCCACCTTCACAAGAATCTTGACATTGATTTTAATAGTTTTTTATGCCCAATATTCTATTCTTCCCTTTATATAGAAAGTTTTCTTTTCCTATTCAAATGTGGTCTTCTCTTTTCCATCATCAGTTCCAAACAAAGATCAAAACAAAGCAAAACAAATTCCCCCTGCCATATGTCTTCTTTCCAGTATCATCTCCATCTGCATTTCCAGCCAAATTTCTTGAAATAATTATTTGCTTAACAGTGTCCCTTTACCTCTTTAACCATCATTCAGATTTCACTCTCATTCCAAATTAGTCTCCAATCTCTAACTGCACAGAAACCACTCTTAATATGGACAACAATTCTCTGTATTTTTAAATTCGCAGGTTGTTTGCTTGTTTCATCATGCCCTAATTTGACCTTTGAAAAACATTTACCAAAATTTCTCACTTCCACCTTATTAAAAACAAACAAAAAGCACACTTTGTTTTGCTTCCACCCTCTTAGGTAATTTTCTTCTCTATCTCCCTGTATTTGTTTGCTAAAGCTGCCAGAATGGAATATACAAGAAAGGGAATGGCTTTTAAAAAGGAATTTATTAAGTTACAAGTTTACAGTTCTAAGGCCATAGATATGTCCAAATTGAGAGATCTAGAGAAAGATACCTTAACTCCAAAGAAAGGCTGATGTCTGTCATACGGAAGGGCATGTGGCTGGCATCTGCTGGTCCTTGTTCTCGGTTCTATTGCTTCCAGGTTCTAATGCCAGTGGTTTCCTCTCTAAGCATCTGGGGTCCTTCACTTAGCTCCTCTGGGACAAAACTCTGGGTTCTGGGCTTGCTTGGCATCTCATGGGAAGGACATGGCAATGTCTGCTGGGCTCTGCCCATGTCTAGGCATCTGCTCTCTCTGAGGGCACTCCAAGCATCTCCAACATTCATGTCTCCTCCGCTCTTAAGCAACTGTTCTCCAAGCATCTGCATCTGAGGTTTCTCCAAAATGTTTCCCCTTTTAGAGGAATTTAGTAAACTATTCGAGACCCACCTTGAATGGGAGGGATCATATCTCCATCTAATCAAAAGGCCACACCCATAATTGGGTATGTCACATCTCCATGGAAACAATCCAATCAAAGTTTCTCACCCTAAACAGTAGTTCTGATCCCACAAGATTGGATCAGGATTAAAATGTGGCTTTTTGGGTACATAATAGTTTGAAATTGGGATTTTTTAATATTTCCTTAAACAGTATGTTTGAAAAATTTTAAATATTTCCTTAAATAGTATGTTTGATTTCATATTTGTGTTTATCAAGTTAAAGTTTCCAATCTACTCTTCAGCATAACATTCCAAAAAATTTCACAAAACAAACTGTTGATAATGCTTCAAAGCCATTTAACATAAGGCTTCATCCTGAGAATAAAGGTATCTCATTACATTGAATAACACAGAAGGACCCATAAATCATCAGCTACCCAGATATTATCATAACCAGCAAGCTTTGTGACTTGCAAATTTGGGAAAACTGTATAAAACCATAAAAATAAATTTAATAATTGTATACATACTCTATTACTTCTTGAAGTAATGTTTTCCTTTCCTAAATTCTTAATTTACAATCTAATTTTTAACTAATGAATGGCTCATGTAATTAGAAAAGCCAATAAGTTTGGAGAGAATTACCTAACATCCAGCGATTCCATTTTCCAAGAAAAGAAATATGCGTTTTAAAAAATAATATATAACTGGGGATTTTCTTTCCATATTGACTTTTCAAGGCCTTGTTTCCAAACAAGCAGAGGAAGTTCAGGGTTTACAAAAAGTCCCTTCTAATAAGGTGAATTTATCTTTCCTCAGCAATTAAATTACTGTTGACCTTTTTTTATGAAAGAAGCCACATTTTCTGTGAATGATATATTTTAGTTGAGCCAATATATGGTGACTTGAAAAGAACATGCATTCAGAATCAATAGTTCTCCATTCTAATCTTAACTCTCACTATCACTGACCAGTGGGAAAATCTTAGGTATGCAAGATACCATATTGAAAGGGTCATAAGACATTAAAGTCCCCATTTAAACCATCTGTCTTAATCTCTTTCTCAACATGTATAACAACTTCAACTTGGGCACTTTCAATGAAGATCTATTTGACAAGGGGCAATGTATCAATTGCCTACATGACTCAATTGCCAATTATGTGCCAGAAATTTTGCTCAGAGATTTCATAAATTTTACTGAGATATAAAAAAACAATCTTAATTTAATGAGAAGTATAACAGAGGCCTTAGAAGGTTGCATTACTCACCCAAAGTCACAGTGCGGTTAGGAAGAAAAGATGTCAAGACTTGAGTTGAGATCTTTTTTATGTCAACATTCTTTCCACAACACCACACTGTGCTTTTAAATAGTTTGAATCCTTCAGATTCATGCTATAATGTATGCAAATCTGCTTTTATATGACTACTACTAGACCTAATTCTCCTATGTGAAGCAAACCAAAATATTTTAAACTCATAACAGACAATAGTAACAAAACTGTCTACTGTATTGAAGACTTACTTGTGCCAGGCATGATACTATTCTCTTTACAGTTTGGAGTGCATGGGTTATTTTTCATTGATCCCTTTTCTTGCTCAAGTTATCAACTTAATTATCTACTTAATGAAATTTCCTAAAGTATTAGTCTTTATCTGCTACCTGCATTGATTTTTTTAAGCCACATACTTCTTAATCTATAATAATCTAACATCTAATTTTACAATTTTACTGAAATTATTTTATTAAATGTGTCAATGATGTCCCAAAATATAAATCACATAATTTAATTTCATTCTGTAGCCTCTTGCTGTCTTTGCAAGGTTTGGTATTTGACCTTAATTGCATGTTTATTTTGAGTTTATGACCAGCAATGGACAGTCAAAGAAAGTAACGTCAGTGAATCCCAGGTGGAGCATTCATGGGGGAAGGACACGGTAATGAGTATATGAATGGTGGGCACATGCACATCCTCAGATTAAGGACTGCCTCAGACTGGCACTGCTTTATATGTTTTATTGCACACTAAATACTCTAAAGGCCATAATCATGCCACATACCTTCATCTTTCAGTGATAAGGTTTGCTAAATATTTATTAAACCATGTTAATTTTTCTTTTGCTTTAGCATTATTTTCATTCTATTATTGCTGCATAAAAATCAGCTAGAATAAAAAAGTATAAGACTTACAAAGACCAAATAGAAAAATTGCAGAAGGAGGTCCTGCATTACAGTAAATGCTTCAAATGTAAATGGATTAAACACTCTGGTCAAAAGGCAGAGATTTGCAGAATGGATTGATCCAAGTATATGCTGTTTACAAAAAACTCATCTTAAATTCAGGAGCAAAATTAGGTTGAAAGTGCAAGAATGGAAAAGATATACCAGACAAATAGAAACCAAAAGACAACTGGGACAAAGAAGGTCACTATATATTAGTCAACTCAACAAGACACAACAATTATAAATATATATGCAACTAACAGCAGAGCCTCAAAAGACATGAAAAAAATATTGACATATTTGAAGGGAGAAGTAGATGATTCTATATTTTGAGCAGGAGTCTTCAGTGCACCACTTTCAATAATGGATAGAAAATCTAGACAGATGATCAATAATGAAATAGAAGACTTGAATGATGATATATAACAACTAGACCTAACAGTCATATATCGAACACTTCACCCAAGAGCAGAATACACATTATCCTCTAGGGCACATGGATCATTATTCAAGATAGAACATACATTAGGTTACAAAACAGTTCTCAATAAATTAAAAAATACTGAAGTCATGCAAAATATCTTTTCTGACTACAATGTAATGAACTTAGAAATCATATAGAGAGAGATGGAAAATTCACAAATATGTGGAAATGAAATAGCATACTTTTAAACAGTCATGGATCAAAGAAGAAATCAGCAGGGGAATTAGGAAATACCTCAGGCTATTGAAAATTAAAACACAACAAACTGAACCTTATGAACTGCAGCAAAGAAAGTGCAGAAAGGGACATATAATTCTAAATGCTATCATTAAAAAAGAGGGAAGACCTGAAATCAGAGACCTAACCTAACAACTATAGGATCTAGAAAAGAAGTGCAAACTAAACCCAAAGTGAGCAGAAGAAAAGAAATAACAAAAATTTCAGAGAAGATAAAAGAAATAGAGAATTAAATAAAACAATAGTGAGAATCAACAAAACCAAAATTTGGAGTTAGTTTTTTGAAAAGAACAATAAAATTGACAAATCTTTAGTTAGACTGATGAAAAAAAAGAGAGGGAGGACACAAGTAAAATTGGAAATGAAAGGGGAGACATTATTACTGAAATCATAGAAATAAAAGAGGACACTTCAAACAACTGTACACAAACAAAATAGATAATCTAAATGTAATGAACAAATTTCTAGGGACATGCAAACTACCTACACAGACTCAAGAAGAAATAGAAGATCTCAATAAACCAATGAATAATAAGACATTGAATAAGTAATCAAAATTTCTGAACTAAGAAAAGTCCAAGGTTAAATCACTATACAGGGGAATTTTAGCAAACATTTAAGAAGAATTAATGTCAATCCTGCTCACTCAAACACTCCCAAATACTTGAGGAGAAAGGAACTCTTCCTAACTCATTTCCTGAGGCCACATCACCTGAATATCAAAACCAGATAAAGATACCACATGAGAAAAAAAAATTAAGGCCAATATCCCTTATGAAAATAGATGCAAAAATTTATTTACAAAATATGAGTAAATGAAATCCAATAGCACACTAAAAGAATTATATGCCATGATCCTGCCAGATTTATCCCAAGTGTGCAAGGTTAGTTCAACATGAGAAAATCAATTAATGTAATACACCACATTAAAAGATTCAGCAGAAAAACACACCTGATCATTTCAATTGATGAAGAAAAGGCATCTGACAAGGTACAGCAACTTTCTTGATAAAAACACTTGGAATATTAGGAATAGAAGGAGACTTCCTCAACATGAAAAAGGGCATATATGAGAAGCCCGTACCTAATAGCCTACTTAATGGTGAAATGCTGAAAGATTTCTCTCTAAAACCAGGAACAAGACAAGGATGCCCACTGTCACCACTATTATAAAACATTGTACTGGAAGTTCTAGCCAGAGAAATTAGTCAGAAAAGAGATATAAAAAGCCATCCAAATTTGAAAAAAAAAGATATAAAAGTCACCTAAATTTGGAAGTAAGAAGTATGTTTCCCTATATACACATCACAATGCTATATATATATAGAAAATCCTTAAATTTCTACTACAAAACTACCAGGGCTAATAAATCAATTCAGCAAAGTGGCAGGTACCATATCAATGTGCAAAATGCAGAAGTGTTTCTATACACTAATAATGTACAATCTGAATGGGAAATCAAGGTAAAAAATCATTTTACAGTAGCAAGCAAAAAAAAATCAATTTTCCAGGAATAAATCTAACCAAAAATGGAAAGCAAAGAACTTGTAAACAGAAAACTACTAAATAGTAGTAAAAGAAATCAAAGATGAACTAGATAAATGAAAGAACATTCTATATTCATGGAATAGAAGATTAAATTTTGTTAAGGAGTCAATTCTATCCTAAGTAACTTACAGATTCAATGCAATCCCACTCTAAATTCCAGCAGCTTACTCTGCAGAAATAGAGAAGCCAATCATCAAATTTATATAGAAAGGTAATGGATACTCATAGCCAAAGCCATTTGAAAAAAGAAGAACAAAATTGGAGGACTCACAACTTCCCAGTCCTAAAACTTATTACAAAACCACAGTAAACAAAACTGCAGCATACTGGCACAAGAGCAGACCTATAGACCAATGGAATTGAACTGGGACTCAGAAATCAATCCTCACATCCATGACCAACTGGTTTTTGACAAGGATGCCAAGTTTACACAACTGGGAAAGAATAGTCTCTTCAATAATAGGTGCTGAGAAAACTGGATAACCATGTAGAAAAAAATTATCTGAAAATGGATCAAATATAAAAATATAAGAATTGAAGCTATAAAACTCCTAGAAGAAAACATAACCACCTTATGGTTAGGCAATAGTTTGTTAGATTTTACACTACAAGCAAGAGCAATGTAAGAAATATTAGACAAAAGGGTTATGAAAATTAAATTTTTTGTGTTTCAAAGGGATTTGTCATGAAGGTAAAAAGACAACCTTCTTTTTTGATAACCACATATTTGATAAGGGTTTAATATGCAGAATATATAAAGAAATCTTACCACTTCACCACAAAAAGTCAAACAGACCAAATAAAAAAAAAAGGGCAAAGGACTTGAATACCCATTTCTCCAAAGTAAATATACAAATGGCCAAAAAGCACATGGAAAGATGTTCAGTATCATTAGCCTTTAGGGAAATATATATGGAAACCACAGTGAGATACCATTTCACACCCACCAGGATAGCTACCATTAAAATACAGAATGTATCGAGCATTTAAGAGGTTGTGGAGAAATAAGAACACTCATTCCTTGTTGATGCAAATATAAAATGGTGCAACCATTATGAAAGACATTTTGGTGTTTCTTCAGAAAGTTGTGTATAGAATTACCAGCAATCCAACATCTAAGTACATACCCCAAAGAATTTAAAGGAGGGACTCAAAAATATATTCATACATTGGTATTCCTAGAGGCATTATAAATAATTGCCTAAAGGTGGAAGCAACCCAAATGTCCATCAATGGATGAATGGATAAACAAAATGTGGTGTATACACGCCATAAAAAAGAATGAGGCTCTGATAATGCTACCAACATGGATGAACCTTGAGGACATCATGTTTAGTGAAACAAGCCAGACTCAAAAGGACAAATATAATATGATCTCACTGATACTAAACTATTAAAATAAGCAAATTCATAGGGGTCAGAAACTAGAATATAGGTTAGCAGGGGGCCAGGGTGGCAGGAGAAACTGTGGAACTAATGCTTAAATTTTACAGTTTCTTTTTGTGGTGATGGAAATATTTTGGAAATGGATGATGGTGATATTAGCACAACAATGTGAGCATAATAAACACCTTTGAATTATATATTTTAATGTGGGGATATTTTAGATTTTACATTTGTTATTAGGTTAAAAATTTTAAAAAAACAACAATATAGGACTGTACAACACAGACAAGGAACCCAAATATAAAACACAGACTGTAATGAATACTACTAATTAATATTCTTCAATTAATTGCAACAAATACACCACATTATTGCAAAGTGTTGGCAATAGGGTAGTATATGAGAACGCCATATTTTCTGCATGAGTTTTCTGTAAAATTACAACTTCTCTAAAAAAAAAGTCAGTTAAATTTAAAACAAAATTTACTCTATAGCCAAACTGATCTTATATAAGATATAAAACAATGCTGCTCAGCCAAGTTATATTTAGGAATAAATCTCACTCCCTTTTTTCCAGGCTCTCTAATTATCCTCTTCTTAACCATTATAATATGCTTATTTTGTGGCAGCAAAATTTCTGAAGGCATCATTACTTCAGTTGCTTCATTCCCAAAAGTCCCTTGAAGTTCATGAAAGGAAAATTTGATAATTATGCAAATATACATGACTATAATGCCCTCCAATTTTTTTCTCTAATATGTTCCCAATGTCTTAGTGCAATAACTGCCTGGTGCATTAGATTATTAAAAATTACTACAGCATCTAGTGCTTACAGATGCCTGGGACTTTTTTCTGTAAAATTTATTAAGGTGAAAGTAATTAGGGGGTAGAATTGATAGAATGGATGTCTTCTCTCTGGTTAAATATTGAGAGTTGTTCTAAAATGGCTGCAGTGTGAAAACTATCCAGGTGACATGTGTGGTACACAGCTGCAACAAATGATGAAATTGGCATTTCTGGCGTAAAGCCTGAATCCTGATGAGGTGCAGGGTTTCTCAACTTCCAGTGTATGTTCTACCATCCCCTTCTTCTACAAATACATACATGCATTTTCCTTTGATGCTATTAACCTTGCCATAGAAATATGACTCACATTTTAGTTTTAAAATGCTGTCTTTATAAACAACAACCCTTTTTACTTTGGAAACATTTAAAAATAATTTGTCATTCTAATAGAAGATAGAGACCAGTGTTCAGCATTAGCCTTCCTTATTGCTGGAGAATTGAAAAACCCAAACCAATGAAGCATTGTTGATATTTCTGAGTTTCAGCATGGGATCCAGGAACTATCCATGATTTACGTATGGTCCTGTCTCACCTTACTGCAAGAAAAAAAAAGGGAAATCCATTATGGCATAAAATGGTATAAGATAAATTGCCTTAAAAGTTAAATAACATATTTCAAGAATCTTACAGAAAATACAGTACTTGTATTTAAAACTGTGCTAAAGGATGTGAAAATCAGGGTATGTTGTTAAAGAATAAAAATTAATTTTGAGAACCACTTCTGAAAATATAGGGTAAGTGTAAAATCTATGTCTCCATAAATGCAATAAAAACACTGACAATCATTGTCAAAATTAACTTATTTAAAACTCTAGAAATTAACCAAAGCTTGTACCAATTTAAGGAACAATTATTCAAGGATGATAGCTGAATCCCAAATATGACAGAACTTGGTGGCCTTTTAAATTGTCCTATTCCCATCACCTTCTCCTCCATTCCATGTTAGTCTTGAAAATCGGTAGCATCACAACCCCGGTAGCTATGAATAATAGCAGCCTATCAGCTACCAAAGGGAGAATACCGTGTTTGGAAGTTTCAAAAAGTGCCATCCCAGAAGAAGTGTCATTATTTGATATGTCTGGCAGATCCCTGGAAAAGCTTTTCACAAGATTTTCTTCATATTACCAATTCAGAGCTTGGTCAATTAGAAAAGCTGTATCCCCATCATTCTAGCTTCTCCCATAATGAATTGCTGTTCCTATTTCTTCATATCCTCCCCAACACTTGTTATATGGTAACCATTCTAGTGAGTAAAAAGTGGAATCTCATTTTGATTTTGATTTGCATTTCCATAAAGCTAATGATGTAGAGCATCTTTCCATGTGCTTATTGGCCATTTTTATAGCTACATTGTAAAAATGTGCATTCAATTATTTTTTGTTTTTTCTTCTGTTTTGGTTTGCTAAATGCTGCCAGAATGCAATATACCAGAAATGGAATGGCTTTAGAGAATGTAAGTTACAAGTTCATAGTTCTAAGGCCATAAAAATGTCCAAACTAGGGCATCCAGAGAAAGATACCTTGACTCAAGAAAGACCAATGTCTATCACATGGGAAGGCATGTAGCTGACATCTGCTAGTCTTTGTCCCCATTTCCATTGCCTCCAGCTTCTGATGCCAGTGGTTTCCTCTCTAAGCATCTGTGGGCCTTCACTTAGCTTCTCTGGGACACAACTCTGGGTTCTGGCTTGCCTAGCATCTTATGTGAAGGCCTGTGGCGATGTCTGCTGGGCTCTGCCTCTCCAAACGTTTGTGTCCAGGCATCTGCTCTCTCTGTCAGCACTCCAAGCATCTCCAAATGTCTGCATGTCTGTCAGCTCTAAAGCAGCTGTGTTTTCTCCAAAATGCCTCCCCTTTTAAAGAACTCCAGTAAACTAATCAAAACCTACCTTAAATGGGTACTGCAACATCTCCATCTAATCAAACGGCCACACCCACAATTGAGTGGATTAATCTCCATGGAAACAATCTAATCAAAGGTTTCCATCATACACTATTGAATCAAAATTAGAAGACATGTCTTTTGGGGGGTACACAACATTCTCAAACCAGAACATCATTTAATGTATTTTTCAAATTACTGAAGTTGTAGGTTTACAGAAAATCATACAGAGCCCATTTTTAATTGGGCTGTTTATCCTTTTGTTGTTGGGCTGTATGATTTTTTTTTATATAGTCTGAGTTTTAACGTTTATTGGATATGTGGTTTCTGAACATTTTTCCCATTCTACAGGTTGTCTTTTTGCTTTCTTGGAGTCTTTTAGTGCATAAAATATTTAATGTCAATAAAATCCCATCAAACTATTTTTCTTTGTTGTTCCTACTTTCAGTGTAAAATCTAATAAATTATTGCCTAAAACAAGGTTCTGAAAATGCATCCTATGTTTTCTTCTAGTAGTTTTATAGATTTGGTTCTTATTTTTAGGTCCTTGGTCCATTTTGAATTTTTTTTTCTGCCCCAATTGCTCTGGCTAGAATTTCCAGTATGATATTGAAAAACAGTGATGACACTGGACATCCTTCTCTTATATCTGATTTTTTGGAGAAAGCTGTTGAACTTTCACCATGAGTATGATATAAGCCATAGGTTTTCCATCTATGTCTTTATCATATTGAGGAAGTTTATTTCTATTCTTTGTTTTTGAAGTGTTTTTATCAAGAAGGGGTGTTTGATTTTGGTAAATGTCATCTCTGCATGAGTTGGGGTGATCATATGTTGTTTTTATTTCTGCTATTAATGCGGTGTATTGGATTAATTAATTCCTAAAGTTGAAACACTCTTTCATCCCTGGAGTAAATCCTACTTGATCATGGTATATAATTCTTTTAACATGCTCTTAAATTTGGTTTTCTAGTATTTTGTTAGAGATTTTTGAATTTATGTTCATAATGGATAGTGGTGTGTATCTTTTTCTCTTGTGATATCTTTATCTGGATTTGGTATTAGGGTGGTATGGCCTTCATAAAGTGAGTTAGAAAATATTCCCTCCTCTTTTTGGAAGTGTTTTGGAAGTGTTTTTGGAAGTGTTTGATCAGTACTGCTATTAAATCTTCTTGGATTGATTAGTATAACTCAATAATGGAGTCTTTTGGTCCTGGGCTTTTCTTCGTTGGAAGGTTTCTCATTACTGATTCAATCT
This sequence comes from Myrmecophaga tridactyla, assembly GCA_004026745.1. Taxonomy (NCBI): domain Eukaryota; kingdom Metazoa; phylum Chordata; class Mammalia; order Pilosa; family Myrmecophagidae; genus Myrmecophaga; species Myrmecophaga tridactyla. Next base: position 7,123 of record PVIY010025552.1, on the reverse strand, counting down.
CTTTATTTGTTATTGGTCTATTGAGATCTGCTATGTCTTCTTGAGTCATTGTAGGTAATTTGTTTGTTTCTAGGAATTTGTCCATTTCATTTATGTTATCTAATTTTTTGGAGTACAGCTGTCCATAAAAACAGTTTGTGAACATTGCAAACTTTCTTTTGAAGGACCAAGTCCTAAGTGGGAGAATAGGATCTGATCTTCTATTCATCTCAAGTTAAAAAATTTTTCTTTCTGCAATTAAAATAGATTTAGGTAACAAATGCTATGTAAAGGTAAAATAAACAGACATATGTTTTGTAATTCAAGAATCAGGTACTTCTTAAACATGTGGAATGCTTAAAATTTTAAATGATAACTAAAACATCTGATCCAGAAGTAAATAAAACCTCAATTACCAGAAGGACTACTCTTTCTTCACCTGTTTTCAATTAGCATACATTATATTATAAATAGAATAACCCCAGAACATATAAATTAAATTTCCTTGCACTTTTATTTCTTGGCTATATTCATGACAAATCAGAACATATGTAGAGATATATGTAAAAGCATCTATATATACTGAATGACTTTTGGATATCTTAAAAAACAGTTCACCTTATATATAATTGAAGGAAATTGCTTTATTCTATTTTCTGAAAAGCATTAATACTGTCATGTACCAAATTACTGAGATTACTGTTAAATGGCAAGAGATAGAGACCCTTGATGACCTGCAAGTCTTTACAATCACAACTCCTAAAATTCAGCATCCTTTTTCACTCTATATACCAGGAGTTTCCACCATCTGAAATCATTTCTAACATTTACTGCCCACTATAGCACTTCCCCGTCTTTGAATAATCTGTTTCTAGAATTCTCTTCTTTTTTTCATAACTTAGGCTACTTTTTTACTCATTATTCAGGACCAGCTCAAATGCTACCTGCCAGAAAACCCTTCCTTTAACTTTCTAAGCCAAGAACAAACAAAAGTTTCATTTCTGTGCCAAAAGCACATGAATATACCTATAGAAGGACACTTTTCATATTAGTGCATTTATTTGTATATCTATCTTCCTGATTGGGAAAATGTTTCCCCAGAACCTACACTGATGTCTAGCTCATACGGTGTGAATGAATATTTGCTGAATGAATTAAGGATGAATAAATTGAAACAAACAAATGTATAAATGAGCCCTATGTCTTTCCCAAATTGAAGAATATATAACCTAGAGAATAATTGGAAAGGAAATGAGTTTTTAGTTTCCTTTATATTTCAGCAACAAAAATGGGAGAGTGATATCTGCAAAAATACAGCCTACTTACAAAAACTAAACCAAAACAAAACAGAATCACCAGCATATTATGTTGTATTTTATTTGCCCTAGCCTGTGGAAAGCAGGAAGATATATATATGTGGGTGGGGGGATACATACATATATATTTATTTATATTTATATTTGCAACTCTGAAGAGCAACTACAAAATAGTAGTGAAACACACACCACATCAGCATATGATGTCTGTTTTACAGGGATGAGGACAGTTTTCCAAAGAGTTGAGGAATCATATGACCAATTGTCACTCTCCCAAAGTTTAACGTTTCAAAATTAAATGCCTAATTATGTTTGAAATTTAATTTACTTACAGACACTTGGGATTTAAGTGAACTATAAGACTCTTTTCTTCTCCTTGAAACTAACTTAGTAGTAAGCCAAGGGATAAACTGGATTTTAAAATTGTCACCAACTTGAGTATAGTTCTCAGTTTAAAGATTATCTGAGATGTCTCAAAAAAAATACCTTTTTTAATGAATTAAGTTAATTCAGGCTTTCATACCCATAGCTAAAAATCAGAAGGCTCAATTTTTAATTAAGTGGGTTCCGAATGTCTATACCTTTATTCTTTCCCTTCATATTTGGTGGTGCTTTATTTAATATGTGGACCAGCAATTATGACAACAGAAAACTTAAAATAAGGAGGCAATGTTTCTAAAATTTAAAAAGACACTTCTACTGAAAGAAGTAAAAGATGTCTATGAGAATATAAGCATATGATGAATATACAATAGAATCTTTAGGTATAGCTTCATCCAGAATATGATATATTAAACTTCTGTTTCAGGGAATGGGATAGAGTAGTAAGTAAATTCAACAGAGGAATCTTTGTCCTCACAGAACTTATATTCTTGAAGGGAGAAACAAACAAATAGAAATAATACATAAACTATAAGGCATGTTACATGGTATTAATTATAAGGAGAAAAATGAAACTAGGGATGGTGATAGTGTTGGGAAGGAGAGATGCACTTTTCAATAGAAAGGGCATGGAAGGATGCTTAGAGAGGGTAATTTCTGAGTATCAACTAAAAGAGAGATCTTGGAGAAGAGCATAATGGTCAATGCAAAGGCCCTGAGGTGGGAACTTGACAAGTATGTTGGGAGAACTACAAGAACCAGAAAAAATCATTACTAATATTACAAATATTAAATCAGAAAAAGAGTGTCATTTAAGGTGTATGTGTGTGTGTTTAATGACTTGAAAGATCTACAAGTTATTCCTTTTACCCTAAAATACTAAAATTAGGGTGTTTTAATCTACAGATTGACAAATTCTTTAATCAACAAACATTTATTATGTATCTAAAAGTATGGAATATGTAGTTGGAAGATATGTTATTAATCATTAAAAAATAAAACTAGAGTTCCATTCTCAACTGTTATCAATCAGCTCTGTGACTTTGGACAATAAACACAGAGTTTCTTCAGTCATAAAACTATGCTAGATGTATTCTGAAACTTCTTCCAGTTTGTACATTACATGAATTGGAAATTATGAATGTCCATTGACCTGGGAAATTCATGTAGCAGATGTAGTGGATAAGATACTGATGTATAAAGCATATTTCCAAACCTGTCTTTTTGGGTTTTTTTTATTTTTATTTTATTTTTTTTTTGGCATGGACAGGAACCAGGAATCAAACCTGTGTCTTAGGCATGGCAGGCGAGAAACCTGTCACTGCGCCACCATTGCCTGCCCTTGAAGCCTCTCTGAGAAGAGTTCAGAGGTGGAGGAAGGAAAGAGACTGCACTCAGTAAAAGTCATGTCCTGAAAGTAGTGCTGGCTTCAGGAGGGCTTCAGGAGTTCAGAGTAAGAAAAGAACACTTAAGGCAAAATATACCCAATACTTCTACATGGAAAAGCTAACATTTGACTTTGACTTTGAGAAATGGGTGGACTTGGGATGGTGTTCCACCACAGCTCTTCGGGTGGGGATCAGGGCAGCCCAAAGACCATAGAACATGTAAGGCATGAAGTCAGGCATGAATTTTACTGGGGCTTTGGAATAGGAGAGGATTCTTTCCGTTTAGTGGCTGTCGGGAAATGGAAGTCAGCACTAGCCAAAGGGGGGCGGGGAAAGTGCAAAGGCTTATAAGGGTTTAGGACAAGGGTGTGAGAACAGAGTTTCAGCAGGGGCCTGTGACACAGAGGTTGGTCTCTAGGCTTGTTATCAACGGTGATCAAGGGAGGCAAGTTTCAATGCCTTGTTTGTGATGGCATTTGTGCATTCTTTCTCCCCAGAGGAGGTCTGATGACCTTTAATGTCTGTCCTGGTTATGTAGGCGGCTCTGTGCAATGACCTGCTCTCAGTATGGGGGGAATCCTGGGTCCTGGATCCTCACAGGTAGAAACCTGTGGAAAAAACTGTTTGAGACCAAGGAACACCATGATCAAGGCCACAACAAGGAAATAGAGATTTCAGTGAGGGTGGACTTTCTTGAGTCTGTAATAAGGACAGAGCAAATGCTCAGTTGTAGAAGGGCGTGCATGGTCTTAGTGTCCAAATTTAAGCAAAAGATAGACCTTGGAGGTTTTCGAGATGGAAAATACTACAAAATAGAATTTGGAAATAACATTTTTGAAAATAGGAGTACCAAATGACAAGCCATCACAGAAGCCAACATGAGATCATTAAGTCCAAAACGGGATAGGTGAGACAGATTCTAAACCAAAAATCAATAAAGCATTCAGCTGAGTAGGAGAGGAAATGGAAGACTGTGTTATCATCAAGGTTTTTAGTTTAATGACCTAAAGAATAAGAACAACAATGTTTGGAATAAAAGTTAGCTTGGTTTTGAATGAACAGTGGATAGTAATATCTAGCAGGTATTTGGGAATAAGACTGGCCTTAAATAAAAGCCAGATTAGAACCCTATAATAATAATAGGTTTTCTGTACTGACAACCTGCTATATCTTAGAATTTATGCAAGGCGCTTGCCTAATCCTATACCTGCCTTATTAATTTTTTTAAATGAAAGGATTTTGAGGTTTGGGTAATAACATACCTTGCTTATACTCATTCTCAAGCTACATAGTAACACTGGGATTCAGTCTGACCCACAAGGTCACTGTCTTCAAAGAGGCTGATAAATTTAAAGACCATATAAATATGTTTACCAAAATTCAGGAGTGTGCTGAATGTGATGAATCAAGAATTACATGGTAGGTTTAGAAAATGTGTAGTATTAAATCAAGGAAGTGGTCCTGATCTATAATTTGAAAGGAAAGAACATTGAGCAGCAATTAAGGGGAAGGAAGTTATTTCGTACATTTAGGACAAGCTGGGTTGAAGGCTTGCAGATGGTAGAAGGAAGATTGATTGACTAGGAACACAAGAAATTGCAGAGTCAAAATTTGCAAAACAACAAAGTTAACAGGTCAAAAGCAGGGAAGGCCCTGGTCAGACCTTGATTTATCCCAAAAGCTGATGGACTCAGTTGTCTTAGGAGGCTTCAAGGCCTTGGGTAATTACCAAAAGGACACCATTTAAAGGAAAATTCTGAATAATTTTATATTGTTTCAAGTTTAATTTTGCTAAACCACATTTTAAATAACTTTTAAAATTATGAAAATGTCATATATAATGGCAACTCTATTTCTGAATTCCCTATGCTGTTTCATTAATTTTTAATTTTTTTTTATTTTTGAACCACTCTTAAAAGGTTTAAATTATTTTTCTAAAAGGCAATAACTATGATGGTTTATCTGATTATATAAGTAATAAATGGTTCTTGTAAAAATAAAACATAGAGTAAAGAAATTGCATGAGAAAAAATTAAAAATCATCAAAAAAATTACACCAGAAATGACTACTCAATATTTCAAAACATAATTTCTCAATTTTTTCCTAAGAATGTATATAAACAACTTAAGTTTCAATGAATGCAGGAAAAACAAACTCCACCAAAGTAAAACCAATTTTCCAAGATGTGTATTAAATTAAATTTTTCATCTATTTCACTTAAATACTATTCATTTCCTGTAGTGCAATAGTCAAACTTGCTGATTTCATTAAGTGCCCCAGTTTTGTAAAAACAAGCAAACAAAAACATATATATTTTAGTCCTTTTGTGAGAGAACTCTTGACTTAAATAGGATACTCAAAACACAAGTAGAAAAAGAATGTATATATTTTTCTGGGATGGCAGTGATTACAATGACCCGCGGAAGTGAGCAGTTGCACAGAAAATTTACCACTAATCTCAATGGACATATTAGTTGTAGAATATAGGAACAGGTAACAAGTTTAAAGGTTAGTTTTAGAAAACACACATGTTATGTCTCTTATTCTTTGTCCCATTGAAATAAACTAGATTGAAGATCTCCTGTTAAACAAACTTGGAGACCTGTATGGCTTAACTCTTGGTGAAAATTAGTGTATCGGTTCAGTTAATTAACATTATGATATAAAAATATGGTATATAATAGGCATTAAATAAATATGTTTTAAATGTTGAATGAATGGAGGGAAATTCATTCATTTATCCTTTCCCAATAAACATTTTTTGAGCTCACACCCTGCATCATAGATTGCTATATTGGGATACAGGGATGAGCAAAATAATCCTTTCCTTCTAGGAGTTCACCATCCACTTGAGGATAAAAGAAGCAAAAAGAGTTACAAACCAACATGTAAGTAATAGAATAAAGCACATGCAGGATGCTTATGTTTGCCGGGGTGGTGTCTGGAGTGACAACACAGTTACCAGGCAGAGTGGTGACAAATGAATTTATTCCAGAAGGATGACTAAAAATTTGCTATGATGGTTCTATTGTAATTTTCATTTTAAAACTGAAGGTACAAATTTCAGAGCAGTAACTTGCCATAGATCTTTAACTAATAAATACAAGAATTAGAGCTAAAATATTTTGCTTTCTGATGTTGCAGACTTCAGTTATCCCACTATACTATGTTAGCAGATGCAGAAATGGAGATCCCAAAATTTTATTGCAGTTATATCATTAATCGCTAAGACAGGGCAACAAAGGAACTTAATTTAGATCTACACTCCTCCATTACTATTATTTCTTAATTTTCTCAGGGAAAAGGGAAACCCGAAATACCTGAATTCTTTTGAATTAATGGTATCAGCATTTTAAACATATCTGGTGATATCAAGAGTGAAGAGATTCTAAATCTTTTCTATGTGTGTGTTCTTGATTCAATTGTTGCCCAAACTTGCCAACATTTCAGAATGTCCATAATATACAAGCAAGCTCTTGTCATGGACAGACAGGCCTACTTTCAAAGAGGCTCTGGCTTCACATTGTTCTGGTTGCCTATGTGATCTCAGGCAGGTCTGTCACATTTTGTTGAAATTTCAGCCAAAATATATTAAGCACACATTATGGGAAAGAGGCCCTGTAAGTCGTTGGAGATATCACAATCCACAGAACATAGTTTCTATTCCATACGGGCTTTCAATCACTCTGATACTTGGTCTTAAATTAAAAAAATTGATGATTTCTGAAGCTGTTTCCAGTCCTATTATACTTTTTTTCTATAAATCTTGCTTTATTAACAGTGCCTATGATGGAAATGCATTTTTTGGCCAGAAATAAATAAGGACTGACTAAAAATAAACTTAGATGTATGTCTTTGACTCTAGCATTCTATCCATAAAAGATATTTTGATAATTTGGTGCACTATATTTTTTAAATGCCAAGTATGGTTACTCAAATGACTCCCTATACTAGAAACTGCATGATATACAACCTTTCATAACACTTGTATGCTGCATTTTTCTTAGAAATGAATTTCATCTAGTCCAACAGCTTTTTCTGCAATGTATAAGCATAAA
>PVIY010025551.1:9764-36640 GCA_004026745.1 Myrmecophaga tridactyla | reverse complement strand
TTTTTTTTTTTTTGTGCATGGTCTGGGAATTGAACCGGGTTTCCCACATGAAAGGCGAGCATTCTACCACTGATCCACCCATGCACCCAAGACAATGTGACTTTGACAATTTTCTGGCTGCCAAAGCAAATAGTTACAATGGACTGGCTTGAACAAATATTAATTACAAAAATTATAATAATATAATCTACCCAATTTTGCAACTTCCTATGATATTTTCATATCAAGCAAAATTCTTAAAGAAAGATACATGTAATCCATAGCTATTCTATTAGGCTGGAATATTTATGCATAGCTCTACCGTTTAGATTCAGTTTTATTTTTCACATCTTTAAGACACCACTGTTGTTTTAGTTTGTTAAAGCTGCTGGAATGCAAAATACCAGAAACGGAACAGTTTTTAAAACAGAAGTTATTAAGTTGCAAGTTTACAGTTTTAAGGCTATGAAAATGTCCAAATTAAGGTGCCAACAAGAGGTTACCTTCACTTCAGGAAAGGCTGATACCATCTGGAACACCTCTGTCTGCTGGAAAGGCATATGGCTGGCGTCTTCTGGGGTTTTGGCTTCTGGACTATCTCTTTCAGCTGGAAAGGCACTGGTGTCTGCTAGCTTTCTCTCCTCATTTCATAAGGTTTCCCAGGGGCATTTTCCTTTTGCATCTCCAAAGATCTCTGGCTGTGTGGGCTCTGTCAGCACTAAAGCCTTTCCCAAAATGGTGCCCTCTTAAAAGGCTCCAATAAGTGATTCCACATTGAATGAGTGGAGACACATCTCCACGGAAACTACCGAATCAAAATGTTACCATAACCCACAATTGGGTGAGTCACATCTCCATGGAAACAATAAAAAAGATCCCACCCAGCAATACTGAATGAGGATTGAAGAAGATGGCTTTTCTGGGACACACAGCAGTCTCAAACTGGCACAACTGTGATGCCATGTAAAAGAAATTTCCAAACAGATGAGAGCATAAATTTTCAAATTAGTGAGCATGCTTCTTTTCCAAAATACTGTACAGACAAATCTTGGCTATCCAGAAGTTATTCTGGATTCATTCAACATTTATTCCAACATTCATTTATTCAAGAAATACTAATAAGCATTTATTGTTTCCCAGGCACTACTGTGATAAGTGCTAGGGATATACAACAGCAAATGAGAGAAGCTTTCTGCCCTTGAATAGCTTTTGTCCAGTGAGAAAGATGAGCAAGTAAATAGGCAATTACCATACGGGGTTGTGAATCCATGAAAGTACAAGTAAAGGATGCTCAAAGAATAAGCAATTAGACTAGCTTTTCTCAGAGGAAGTGACATGAGCAGGTGAATTCAGAGGGTGAGAAGGAGGTAGTCTTCAGTTGTAAGTGTGGGCGTGCTCTGTATCAGAAAGGGTGTACAGTCATCATGCCAGGGAAGAGATAATTTTCCTGATAGTCAAGGCCTTAAATCTTGACATGTAACAACATTTATTTTAATCATTGTGCTTCAGAATCTACCTAGAATTTTACTGTAAGCAGAAGACAAAAAAAGAATACTAATCATAATTTAATATTTTCTTTATAATTCAAGGCCATCAGAGTTGTTGGTATGACTTATAATAGAGATGATCTTGGGGTCTACTTCTATTTGCTACACGTACACTAAATGGTTTAAATTGGCCTTTGCTTTGAAATGACAGATCTTTTTCACATGGTGGTGGTCTCTTCTGATCTGCTATCAATATGTGTACATATAGGAGTTCCTTTCTACCCCACCCTCCTTTTGGCTTTTAATAGCTGTAGACACAGACATCAGATAACTAAGTTTATGAAAATTATGTCTCACATAAAAGTACATTCGCTCTGGGTAAGGCTGGAGGAATTCTGCTTGGTGAATAAAACATACAATCTATGAAGCATGCGCCCTTATGATATATCTATTTCAGTCATCCAAAGATCTGCTTTGCTTACTCTTCACTGACTATATTCAAAGTAATTAAGGCTACCAGAAATACAAGTTCTAAATAGGTCAACAATTTCTATAAGTAGAAACACTTTCACTGGCCTGTCATTCTATAGTATGCATAACAATATAGGTTTAGGTGAATCTATACAATTAACTAGAATAGGCTACTTATAATGCTGGTAGACTGGGAGATTTCTTTACTACATTTAAGCAACAGTGGGATTACGAGAACAAATTTTGTCCCACTAATTCATTTGCAGAATGTCTACATGATGTCACCAAACCAAATAAATGTCATGTGAGTCTTAAAATCAATGAGAGCAGATGATTAATTATGTGAACTTGTGGAAGACCAGAAACAAATAGCATTAGAAGCGCTGTCACAATTCCTTCTTCTCAGCACCTGTTCCATAAGCTCTGGAGAGTACTGCCTGTGTTCTCCTCCCTGAAACTCAGCTTGAAACTATCAAAGATAAACTGAGGCATTTTTAAAAATCTTGTTAAAGTTGGTTTGGGCAACAAATGATCCACAAATTGGAGTTCTCTGGAGGGAATGGAGAGGGGAAGCTCATACGATGAAAACATAGAAGTAAACAAGGAAACGTTCTGACTGACTGATGTTACATTTCCATTTTATTCAGGGGGGTTCTTACAGAGTGGGGAACAGATATACACTTATTATTATGGTGTGCTTGTCCATTCTGATAAGCTGTCTCTACTGGACCAAAACTGGTTTATTGCCAGGTGTTGCATATCTGCATTTCTGTAGGGTACATTTCACTGTGCCATTTTCTTGGAAAGCAGTTGTAGGGCAATTGTTTTTGTTTTCTGGACAATCCTTTCTCAGAAAGGTGTCCCTCCTAGCCATGTTCAATGCGGCAGCCATTTTATTTTACTTAACAGAACAATGCATAGAGATGCCAAAACATATATCTGATGAGCACATGTTTGTATAACTTAAAAATTGAAGTCACTGGCAGAAAAGGATTTGGTTCTATATGTTTCAAAGTCACTTTTAAACTGGTGGTAGTCAGGTTCTTTTAGTTTTAATCACACCTATGTTCAGTCCAAATGCCTTTCTGACACCTAGGAATGGAATAAGAAGCATATGGAGCAAGAAGCAGTAAGTGAAGCTAGAAGCATATGTTTCTCAAAGGGTTGCCAGAATAAAATTGGAATATAAAATTGGCATTCAACTGGCAGCTGTCTAAAAAATATATATTTTAAAAGGTAAAAAAAAAAACGGTGGATTGCAGAGTGTTCTGCCAATATGTAGGCAGGCTTCTTGGGTGAAGTCTGAGATTATGAAAGTTCAAATGACAAAAAATAACATTTTTTTAGTCTATATTTTTCTATTATACTCAAATTAGCTATATCACAGCAGATATGTTCTATTTTAGCACCTAGACCATTATATTTATTTCAGCTGTGCACTGAAACCATTACTGTGGCTAGATTTTCAATAAATTCTAGTGGTCAAAAATTACTTTCAATATTTTCAACACATATCTGAAAAAGACCTTGTATGCAGAGTCTATAAAGAACTCTTACAACCCAATAAGAAAGCAAACCACACAATTTTTTAAATGGCTCAAGATTTAAACAGATATTTCATAAAGATAGAAAGATGGCCAAAAATACATCACTAGTCATCAGGGAAATACAGATTAAAATCAAAATATATACCATTTCACAACTATAGAAAGGCTAAAGCTAAAAAGGCTGACCATAACAATGTGTTGGCAAAGATATGGAAGAAACTGAACTCTGCTAGTGAGAATGGCAAATGGTGCAACCATTTTGGAAAACAGTTTAGCAGTTTCTTATAAAGGTAAACAAACACTTAAACATATGACCCAGGAATTCATTCCTAAGGTATTCATTCAAGAAAACAAAAACCTAATTCTACACAAGATTTGCACATGAATGTTCATAGCAGCTCTATTCACGGTAGCCAAAAACTGGAAACACAGCTATATAAATTTATGAAAACTTGCCAAAATATACCTAAGATGGCATCAATTATTGTAGGTAAATTATAGCTCAATAAAGTTGATTTTTCAAATTAGCTTCATGCTAACAAAATTGAAAAATATTACTGAAATCTGATTTTCCAAAAATTTAAGTGCTATCTGCATGGACTTTATCATAGAACATCCTAGCTACAGACATCCCAGTCAGCATCTCATATGTCTTCTGGGAAATTGCTTCATATTCAACTGCCCCGTTACAGCATGCAATGCCACCAAATCAAATTTCAACTTTCCTGAAAGGAAGTTTAGTGTTATTCAGTATTCCTCACTTTCCACAGCCAACTGTTTCCAAAATCCCTTCCTCTCTTCACTGGAGTATCTCATACTAAATTGTAGAATCTCTGGGGAAGGGATGATTTATTATTTGGCATTTTATCCCTTATAGTACCTACAGCAGTGCCCTGCATGTCACAGTTTCTTAATAACTGTCAAATGGATCAGTAAATCAATAATTACCACCTTACCAATTTCTAGACACTTCACTTTGAGCAAGTAACCCTCCCACACAGATATTTACATTGTAATAGAAGATCCTATGAGATTCAGAAAAGTGAATTGCTAGAGTTTGTGGAATTTTCTGACTTCATGAAAGAAAGGGAATGTCTTCAGAATTCCTCAGGCACCTGCCTCCTTGCATCTTTTTCCCTAATTTGAAGGATTTGTTCCCCTAATAGAGAATCCTATTAAGAAAAGGCAGCGCTATGGTGATGATAAAGAGAACTGACCCTGGGGAGATGCTTCATCCTTAACATGCCTCAGTTTCTTCCTCTGTGATTAATGAGCAGGGGTAAATATGATAATAAATGTGGAATTCCTTTGTAAATGCAATACGCCAAATATAAAGGAATACTTTTTAATCTATAAAACGTTGAGGTAGGAAGAATGGATTTGTTCAAGGATGGCGAACAGATCCCCCCTTCATAACAATTTTCTGAAGCTACTGCTTCAGAGCTGGAAGAGCTAAAAGAAAAAGTTGTCCTGGGCTCAGAAGGAGGCTTGCAGACTATGTACACCAGACGACCTCTAAATTCACTTCAGCTTTCAAGGTGTGTAATTCTAGCCTTACCAAAAGCATGGATTTCAAGGAACTGAACATAACATGATCATCATTATTCAGGCCTTCCCAAGCCTTTACACCCCAACTCTCCCTTCACAATACTTCCCCTGAATTAATGCAGATTAAATCTCATAAACCAGGAAGCCTTTTCTACCATCTCCTCTGCTTTCCCTCTTGTACACAGAGATACAAATTATCCTCAAGGGGATTTCAAAGCTCCCTCTCCATCACTCCAAGAAGCAGAATTGGTATAGGTGGATGATGAATGAGAGATGGTACACATGCTAGGGAGTGGGACAGTTAAATGTTATTGAGCCACTGTGCATGCTCCTTTTGGATTCCTCTATTAGAGTCATTAGTGGCTCCTGGTCTCCTCCTTTGAATATCTGCCACTTGTGATAAAGCTGCCACCTGTTTGGTATGACTCCTATCCTATAAAGGCCTAGGAACAAGTGGCCTAAGCTAGGAAGCAATGTTAGTGCGCTGTCTCTTTCTCCCCAGGGGTTTCTCTTTCCCATCCCATAGGGTTGGCAGTAACCAAGGACAAAATTAGAAAGTTAGACCTAGTGAAAGGGGCCCAAAGAGCCTACAGTTAGTCTAAGTCATAGGTCAGTGGGGTGTAAGGAGTCCCCACTCTCAAGTGATTGAGACCAGCCCACCCCAGCCCGCCAGAGCTAGAGTTTCCAGAGAACTTTGGGGTCAAAGTCCAGCAACAATGAAGAGTGCATCTGCTTGGAAGGTACACACTCAGAGCACTGTGTGAAATCTGTGGCAGTGCTAGATGGCTGTGGTTGAAGTCTGGTGTCTGCTTGGCCACTCCTCAGACTCTCTTCATCAGAAATATACATACAACTTCACTCTAATCTCATCATCTAGATAGTGGCATATACTTCTATCAAGAACACACTCAATGAGATTAATTGTTACTCGTATCTCTCACTTACATTCTGCCAAACCTACCAAAGATGCTAGGGATGGGGCTATTAGTATCAGAACAGTAGAGTATGGTAGGAAAATACCAATAGAAATCCTAGTTGCACAGGGAGCTACAGATGAACATACCTGATAACCAAGCCATCACACATGAAAGCTAATTTTCTTCCTCATTATAGGTGGCTGGATATCTTCCCTGTTAGGTCAAGTTCATTAACCTTCAAAATGGGTACAAAAACACCAAAAAGTTGAAGTAGTTTAGAGGCAGGGTAAGTTCAAATTTCAGTACCACAAGTTAAATCCCCATGTTCAAGAAGTCTTTGAGTCCCAAAAGGAATGGCTTACCATGAAGCATGTCACCTTGGTTACTTGCTGTTGCCTGCAACCAAGATACACCATTTGAAACTACTTACTTCCATTTCCCTGGGGCAGGGGGAGGAGCAAAAAACCCAAAAGAAACACTTCAGAGGAGCTCATTTGGCATATGTGGTCGTTAAGAAAACTTTTAAACACAAATATATATATATATATACACAAAAAAATTAGTAAACTAGATTCAGGAAACAACTCAGTCAATAAAAGAAAGTCCATGGAATTAAACTTAAAAAAAAAGTCAATTTTTTTTAAACTTCAAGATTCAGAATCCACATAGAAAGCATTATTACTCTTCCTATGTGGTCAATGTTTTAATGGACCAGCCAGGCTCTTCTTTTATTTATGAGTTGAAGAGGGAAATGGTTAATATGGTTAATATTTTTGACAAGATCAGATATGACATGACAAGACAGATCATGAAAAAAATGGATTCTTCAACCACACCCCCTTTTTTCCTCCCAGGACTAAGTGATATAAACTAGGCCAAAGCATCGGCTCAGCTACAGAAATCACCCTTGTGTTTTCTACAGACCTAGAGTTGCTCCTGCAAATGCTGAGGACACCTCAACCAATCCAAATGGGCAAAATTTAGTGTCCCTTAGGGGGGTGGGGGGAGCCTAATTAGCAAGTTACTATAAGCATAACTCAATGTCACAAGGTTAACTGCTCCTCCTGAAAATTCCCTTCACCAGCCTCCCCCCTTAACAACTGTAATCTGATCTTTTTCTGAATTTTTGTTCACTCCCTTGTCAGTCTTCTTTATGGCCTTTTGTTCAACTTCTTGTTAAATGCCTATCCTTTTGGGCCTTTGTTTACTCCGAACTCCTTTTTTATGAGAGGGCTCCTTTATTCTCATGACTTTAAAATTACCTGATGTTCCTAGATTTCTATGCTGAGCCCACACAACTCCTGAGCTCCAAACTAAAATTTCTAATTGACATTTATATTTGGCCAACATTCCAATACCTCAAACTCAACAACTCTAAAACTCTAAAACAACTCTAAAACTGAACCTGTTAACTTCCTTCCAGAGCCAACACTTTCTTATCCACTGCCTCTTAACTATAATCACCTCAAACGAAAATTAACAACCCCCCACATCGATTATTAGCACCAATGATGTCTCCTATCTATGGTCTGCATTACAAAACCATTGCCATGGCCTTCATGAAAATCCCTCCTCATCCTTTCTGCACTATCTCCAACAGCCACTATGAAACATTCTCTACATTTCCAGTTGATCCCTCACTTTCACCACTATTTGTTTCCTCTTCACCCCAAAAAGCAAGCAAACAAACAGAACACACACACACACACCCTTAGAGGCTAAGTAAAAAACATAAAGTTCTTAGCAAAGCATTCAAGGATCTTGAAATTCTAGCCCTATTCTCTCTTGCCTCATCTTCAGCCACATGTTTCTGAGCACCCTTCACACTTGCCATTGCTTGCACATGTAGGAGTTCACCAAGGTTCCATCTTCAAAGCCACCTGCACATTTGTATTTTTATTCAACTATGCCTTATTAATGTTATTCCCTAAGCTCAAAATGAATTCTCCTCTCCTCTACCATAATATTCAATTCGTCATTCAAGACTCAGCTGAAACACTGGCTCCTCTGAGTCTGAATTCCTGGACTATTGCTTTTATCCCTAATAAAATACTTATGGGTCTCTGCCCATCATTACAAACAGGTGATTCTGTGTTTTCTTCGCTACTTGGTGGTGAACCACTTGGGAGCAAAGACTCTATCTTGGTAATGACCATATCTCTACAGCATTTATCTCCGTGCATTCACATAAGAAGACAGGTCTCCATAAATATTTGGTGAATAAATTTCATCAATCCTTTTGGCTTCTGTGTTATGATTACAGTTTCTAAAAACAAGACTGCTTTTTTAAGAAGAAACTAGTGATAAGTAAATTACATATAGTCTCAACTTCTATCAAGCGGATTTTTCTCCCCAAGTTTATGGGTATTTATAAAATAGGGCACAAAGGAAATTGATAAACACCCATCCAACAAAAATTATGTGTTTGTGTGAACAACAATGGCAACTATTTCTTATTGTTCTAAATATAACAAGGATCCATATTTCTCCTTTGTAAGTCATTTAAGATCAAACATCCACAGTAAAAACAACTTTGATCATAAACAGAATGTAATATAAATATAATCTAACTTAAAATTTAACTTTAAAAAGAAAACCTAAGGCCACATATCTTGAAACGTTTATCATAACCATTATGGGTTTATTCAAGTAAAAAGACTAGCAAAAGCTCAAAACATTTTAAGTTAAACAGGCGGTACATTCAAATAGATCCATAGTCCAAACAAGGATAAAGACAAGGAAATAAAAAGGATTTTCCTTCTTTATAGAATATTCTCCTTTTGCCCTCCAGATCCATTCTCCCTTCATCTCTACTGCGCTATGTCCCAAGAGGTTGGCCCATATGGATTGCATCCACTCTCTTGTCTTCTGACTTCTGGTTGGGTTTGCTCTATGAGAGATAGGAGGACATAGGAGGAGAGTAAAGTTGAAACATTTATCTTCTTGGCTTTGTCCCTGCCGGGTCACAGGATGGCAATGACTATGTTCCAGTTCCTGTTGGGTGCTTCCTCTTTCAGATCTTCAGCTCTTGCTGGTATCCAGTAACATAATTTCCCAACTGGTCCCATCAGACCTAGGAATGGTAATAGCTTCCTACCGCTACTATTCCAGGGGTGCTTTCCAATTCCCTTTTAATTTTCCATAACTCTGCCACATCTTTGTAAATAATCCTTTCATTAAATACAGTGACAATACTTGAAAAGGAATCTGGCAAGATACTTTATGATGAAACATAAACATAAATTCTTGAAAATACTGAATTTCAGCAACTAAGCATAATACACTAATATACCTAAGAGAGAAAGCACTGTTTTGTCAATTAAGAGGAATGAAGAAGTGTATAGCAAATACAACTATAAACTTGAGAGAAAAGAAGGAAAATATACAGTTTTTTTTTAATTTTATAATAAATTCCTAAATATAAATTGCTTGGCTATCTTAACTTTTAATGTGATTTTTTTTTTGCTACTTTATAAGTTCTAGGTAGTTTCAACAAATAGAAGCTAACTAATGATAAGAAAGTTTTCATCTTCATTCTAAACTATTTATTTCTCATCCATATTTTTACAAAGCCCTGCTACTTTTATACTGTTGTAATACAATGTTGTTATTACCTCAAACTTATATTTTTACTGCCTTCCACATTCCATGGAAGCTATGCTTTTGTTGCCTCCAATTATGTATCACATTCTGTTCCTAAAGAACACAGACTGATAGGCAGCCCAAAGATGACCCCCAGATAAATTCTGCCTCCTGTTATTCACTCATGCCCTTATGTAACCCCCTCCTCTTTAATGTGGGTCGAACCAAATGACTTGCTTCCAACAAATAAAATTCAGCAAAAGTGATGATTCTGGAGTTCCTAAAAGATTACTGCTTCCATTTTTGTGCTCTGCCTTGTTCTCACGCTTGCTCTACGGAAGCCAGGCACCACGTTGTAAGCTGCCCTATGGGAGCCTATATGGCAAGGAACTGAATGAAGCTTCCAGCCAACAGGCAGTCAGGGATTGGGGGCCTCAGTCCAACAATCCATGAGAAAATAATCCTGCCAACAACCACCTAGGTGACCTTGGAAGTGGATCTATCCAGTCAAGCCTTCAGATAAGCCTTCAGCCTTAGATCTCAACACGTCGTGAGATCTCGAGCCAAAGGCAGCCAAGAAGCTGTGTCTGAATCCCATCAAAAGTGTAAGATAATGTTTGTTGTTTTAAGCCACTAATTTTTAGAATAATTTGTTAAGCAGCAAAAGATAAATCATACATACTGAGCCAGACATCTTTGTCAGTTCCTTTTGCATTAACTGATTTTCCTATAGAGATACAGTCTGCAAGAACTAGCAGAAAGAGCACCAAGAGAAGAAATAAAAATTTTTAAAACATCAGAACATGTGGGTTTTTCATCACAGAAAAATATTAATGTTAGGAAGAATAAAGTAGAAAGAAATCTAATGTAAATTAGGAATTGTTCAATGAATATAAACTCTAAAGGAAACAACAGAGAAATGAGAGGCTAAAATTGAATAATAAAGGAAAACTAGAGAACTAGAGCTAAGATTTAAAAAGGCTTACATGAGAAATTAAAATACAAAGCACCTAAAAAATAGAGAAAAATATCATAATGTGATCTTTTAAAAGGTTTATAAAAATGTTTATTTTTTAAATGTATTTTAATAAAATAATATATTTTATTAAAACCAGAATTTTAATAACTGAGAATTGTGTTGGACTAAGGAAGGGAAAGAACTAAAAAAAGATAATGTAATGAAGCTAGTTAGATTTAAATCTGTAGGTATGATGACTTGCTTTTATAACAATGACCACTTGTTATAATTGTTTAAAACAAAGGATCCATTAACGTATAGAAATTACATACTTGTTAGGATTAAGATTTTAATTATAATTATTAGAAGACAGTCCTAGAAATTACTGAGTTTTGAACTTAACTTTAGTGAAGAGAGGGAAAAAAAATCACCAAATAACTAGGAAAATAAAATACAGGTTTCAAAAGTATTAGATGGGCACTCAAGTGATTTAAAGGTCATATTCTGAGTTTACCAATAAGTCAGTGCCAATTTGTAAGAACATACTGTTCCAGACTGAGAAATGACCGATCAGAATATGTTCTTTATAACTGGACAGCGGTATCGAAGTTGGCCCACAACAGTAATAGCACTTACTGAAAGACACAATAAGAACCGGTATTAGAACTGATAGGGAAGATGTAAAAAAATAAATTACTTTAAGATCCCTTGGAAAGACTTGAAAAGTCTCACAGATTCTCTCAGTAAGCCCAATCTAGCTAGTCCTTCCTTCAGTGCTGGAACAGATCTTTGTTTTTTCTGCTGAGAACCAAATGAAGAAGTCAGAGCACGATGGAGCAGAATAGTACCCAGCATGTCAAGAAGCTCACATCATTAGAGGCACATGGCAACTGAGATGACTTAGGAACAGTAGGTTCACATCGCACATCTCAGGCTTGCTCCAAGAATAGCACAGGGACTCACTCATATGATAGAAGATATGTTTAGCTCTCCCTCCTTCTGTCTTTCTCTCCACTCTCATAACAGAATGTGCTACAACAAGATACCACCACAACTGAACATGATGGAAAAGACTTCGTTTTTACGGCACCTGTCAGCAATATAGCACTGATGCTTATAAAACACAAGGTCAGAAAGAACTTGACCCATTGGCTTGAGCTCATCTTCCCAATATAATAGGCCACAGTCCTCCTACACAGTGGGATTATACCAAGAACTCACCTACCACAGAAGATAGACACATCAAGGGCAGATAAAAATAGGTAGGAGACCTGGACTGCAGGACAGCACTACACTAGCTGTGTGACCACGAGCACATCACATAACTTTTCAAGGTCTCAATTTTCTCTTTTTAGAAACATAAGCATAGAGGGTGGTCTCTTTAAGGTAATTTTCAGCTCCTAATTATGTTTCTATTTTCTACTATAGCAAGTTTAGAAATCCTTTTATCTGGCACCATAACAAATTTCTTGTGAAGTGTTACAATTTAATGCTTAAGAGTATGGGTTCTGCCTCCAAATGGGTCCCAGGACTAGATAAGCCCTGAAATGCAAGGGGCCAGCCTCTCCAGAATATCTACTAGTTCTATCCCCCATCCCATATTATTGATAGCCCTTTTCAACATGAAAAGCTAGAATTGAGCATAGCCCAAACACCCCTAAAGAATGGGAGAAAGATCAAAGGTAGAGTTGTATAGAGAAGAGTAGGGTTTAACAAATGACTATGATTGCTGAATCATTATATTGATCTTTCTTTTAGTCTCCAATATCTTAGAGCAGCTAGAAGTAAAACCTTAAAATTGTGGAATTGTAACCCATACCAAACTCTGAAATCTGTTCTAAAACTAATTGTTGCAATGTGCTTTGAAATTCATTGCTTTTTTGTGTATGTTATTTTTCACAAAAAAGAAAAAAAAAGTCGATTCTGATGATAAATGCAGAGATATGAAAAAATAAAAATAGAAATAAAGGAATTCCAGTCCCCCTCAAAAAAAAAATTTACTTAAAAAAATAAAGAA
Organism: Myrmecophaga tridactyla; assembly: GCA_004026745.1. NCBI lineage: Eukaryota > Metazoa > Chordata > Mammalia > Pilosa > Myrmecophagidae > Myrmecophaga > Myrmecophaga tridactyla. Next base: position 24,134 of record PVIY010025551.1, on the reverse strand, counting down.
TTTTTGAGTGTGGGTTCTGAAGTCCAACAAACCTGGGTTGAAGGTCCAATGCTAACAAGGGGCAAGTTGCTAACCTCTCTGAGCTTCTGATTTCCCTTCTGTACTGGTTTGAAAGTGCTGTGTACCCCAGTAAAGCCATGTCCTTTCATCCTGATTCAATATTGTAGGATAGAAACCTTTGATTAGATTGTTTCCATGGAGATTGACCTACTCAATTGTGGGCATGACCTTTTGATTAGATTACTTCCATGGAGATGTGACATGCCCAATTATGGATGTGGTCTTTTAATTAGACAGAGATGTGACTCCTCCCATTCAAGGTGGGCCTTGATTATTTTATGGAGTCCTTTAAAAGGTGAGGCATTTTGCAGAAAAGAAAACATAGTTGCTTCAGAGCTGACACAGACAGAGACTTTTGGATATGCAGAAAGAAAACACCCCTGGGGAAGCAATTTGAAATGAGAAGCCAGGAAAGAAAGCTAGAAACATGGCCATGTGCCTTCCCAGATGACAGAGAAACCCCAAGCATCATTGGCCCTTTCTTAAGTCAAGGTATTTGTCTCTGGATGCCTCAGTTTGGACATTTCTATGGCCTTAGAACTGTAAACTTGTACCTTAATAAATTTCCTTTATAAAAGCCTACCTATTCCTGGTATATTGCATTTACAGCAAACTTTAAAACAACTTCTAAAAGGGGGACAATAATATCCCTTATTATAATAGGATTGCCATGAAGATAAATCAGATAATATATATAAATCATAGCCCAGGGTCCAGCACATCGTAAGCTATAAATAAATGTTGTTACATGAAGTCATTACCCTTGCCTCATTGGCTCCTTCTTCCAGTTCATAAAATTCTCCCAAACAAACCCTATCCAAGGAACTGTGTCTATTCTGGGCTTCACAGTCTAGTCTAGTATGGATCGTGATCTGCACTTACACAGAAAGTTTTTTAAAAACTGTTTAAAAATAGATTTGCTTATGAGAAAAAGTAAGGAAGGTTATCTGAGATTTTATTCTCCTATAAAAATTGCACCCCTACTTTCTTACCAATTTGAAAAAAATAAAGTTTAAAAGGTGCATTTAAAAGGGAAGGGAAGAAAACAGAGAAAAATGCCTACTATTAAAATTCTACTTATAGAAAGACAGAAGGCCAGAACTTACGTATTATACAATAGTTCATTTAAAATAAATTATTAGAAAACATATTATGATAAAAAATAATTAACACGTTCATTTTGTTTAGCTTTGGTCTTTCCAAAACACAGAACCACTATAAGTATAGAAAATAGACCTTTAGGACAGTGGAAGGATTGTTTTTGAAAAGCCTGTTCTTCTAATGGATATTAACCAAAGATAGCCTTGCTGTTATATGTTATATATTGTATTTTGATTTTGTGCAAGAAAGTGGATCACTTGGCTAATAAACTGCTTTAGTTGATGACCTTTCTGCTCATTTCTGCTTCTGGAACATTCTGATTCTCAACTTATCTGTTTGCTTTAAGTCGCAAAGCATTTCAGTGTTTTTTATCCACACGTTGTGCTGCCCTACCTCTGGACTGATTTTTATCCTCAAATACCACATTCCTGATTTTTTGTGGGCTTTCACTTCACCACAGCTACCAGAAAATCAACTTAATTTCAAAAGAAATGTGAAATCAAATAAATTTCTCAAAGCACTGATCTTGATTTATGTTTCTCCGAAGAAATGAGGGGGATCAGTTGAAAAATAACCACTAGAGGGCCCTGGTGGCCTAGACTCAGCAAAGTTTTCTTTGCCAGTATATGGTACCTAGAACTAAGAATAAACAGCGACGAAATGTGAGAATACAGCCTACAACAACAAACCCATCAATCAACTTTTGGATAATTAAAAGGAAAAGAGAAAAAAAATCAACAAAAACTTCCATGATTAATTTTGACAATTTGTCAGTTAGTTGACAAGAAAATTTGAGCATTTTTTGCTTCAGTGGACAGAGTTCTGAATCTAGAATTTGAAGATGGTGGTAGTTGAGTTCATGTGTCAGCGTGACTAGGTTATGTTGTCTAATTGTTTGGTCAAGCAACCACTGGCCTTACTATTACTATGAAGGTAGTTCATGGATTTAAATCATTACACAGCTGACTGCATCTATGGCTGATTTACACCTGCAATCAACAAAGGAGATTGTCTACAGCAATCAGAGTGAATTCTCACCCAATCAGTTAAAGATTTTAAAGGGAGAACTGATGGGAAGTGGAGAATGGGGTGAGTGGGCTCCGTTGTGACTCCAGCAGGGACAAAAGGCCACACACAGGAAAGTGCCTGCCCAGGCAGCTAGCTTGGGAGATCAGCCTCCTCAGCTCCACAGCCTGGAGCTCCTGTGGGGGACCTAGAAACCAGAAAAATTACTTTCCCTGTCCATAGAAACTATCCAGCTAGTGAACAGAGCCTATTACTCCCCTTTCCATACGGAGGCTCAGAGCCCTCAGCAGAGCATGGATGGGGACACAGGAACGAAGAAGGAAGCCATGCTGTGGTCCATGCCTCCGCACCCAACACCACACCCCCATAACCCTGCGCCTATGCGCCCGGCGATGGACAACACGAGGCACGCAAATATAAGAATCACTGGTGTCCTAGAAGGAGAAAAGAAGAATAAAGGACTAGAAGAGTAGTTGAGGAGATAATGGGGAAAAACTTCCCAACCCTTATAAAGGACATAAATATGCAAATCAGAGAAGCCCAACGAACTCCAAATGGAATAAATCCAAATAGGCCTTCCCTAAGACACACACTTATAAGTCTGTCAAATGTTGAAGAGAAGCAGAGAATCCCGAAAGTAGCAAGTGAAAAACAATCTGCTACATATAAGGGTAACCACATAAGACTGAGTTCAGACTACTCAACTGGTACCATGGAGACAAGAAGACAGTAGTGTGATAAATTTAAGATCCCGAAAGAGAAAGACTTCCAGTCAACAATTATTTATCCAGCCAAATTCTCCTTTAAAAGTGAGGGAGAGATTAAAATTTTCACAGACAGAAAAAGGCTGAGAGAATTTATCAACTAGAGACTGGCCCTACAAGAAATACTAAAGAGAGTTCTGTCAGCTAGAAAAAAAAAAAGACAAGAAAGGGAGGTCTGGAGGAGGACACAGAATTCAAGAGTGTTAGTAAAGGTAATCTAAAGGATAGAAAGAGAAAGAGGGAAAATAATACATAGATCTGACAAATAAAAGCCAAACGATAAGTTGGTAGAGTCCAGAAGTGCCTTTATAGTAATAACTTTGAATGTTAATGGACTAAACTCACCAAATAAAAGATACAGATTGTCAGAACAGATTAAGAAATATGATTCAGCTATATGCTGCTTACAGGAGACTCATCTTAGACCAAGGATATAAATACACTGAAAGTGAAAGGATAGAAAAAGATGTTCTATGCAAGCTGTAACCAAAAGAAAGCAGGAGTAAGATCAGACAAAACAGACTTAAAATGTAAAGACTTCCTAAGAGATAAGTAAGGAACTACATATTGGCTACCTATGTGACACCTAAGACTCAGAGTTGGAATGCTGCAGCTCTCAAAGTAAGCATTGCTACATACAAAAGCTCTTAAAGAAATCACAAAGGAGGTAGGGCTTCAATTAGACAAAAGAACGAAGCCGATATGGTTGGAACTAAGGTAAATCAGAATACAGGGGTAAGGATGACACTGAATTTTAGAACTTCATCTACTGTATGAGACCAAAGGAAGAGATGTTTATTTTGTCTAAAACCTAAATTTTCTGTAGCACATAATCTAACTCATCTGCATAGCAAACAGCTCAAAGACATATAGTCCAGAATGGGAATGAGGGCTTCTAACTATGCACAGCTTAATGTAATGGCTGGATACATCCCAGAGTATGTTGGGCAGATAATTTAAAAGTATTGCAAATCCCTTGAGGGACTAGAGAAAAAATACGGAACTATAAAACTTTTCCACCTGGGAAATCCCTGATATTGTCTCAAACATTAGGGACTCCCAAGTCAATGGGCCAAGCCGTTAATCTTGAGGCTTGCTCTTATGGAGCTAATTTATATAACAGAGAAGCTAACCCTACCTATAGTGATGCCTAAGAGTCACTTCCAAAAAACCTCTTTTTTTGCTCAGATGTGGCCTCTCTCTCTAAGGCCAACTCTGCAAAGAAAATCATTACCCTCCCCACTACATGGGACCTGAGATCCCAGGGTAAAGTTTCTCTGCAAAGTACAATCTGATTCACAGGGATGAACCAGAACCTAGCACTGTGGGATCAAGAATGCCTTCCTGACCAAAAAGGGGAAAAGAAAAGTAACAAAATAAGGTCTCAGTGACTGAGAAAGTACAAAAAGAATCTAGAGGCCATATACAGTAGCTTCAGCTAGATATTGTTAATTACCATGGTTTGACAAACCCCAACCAAAACCATTCCTATTAACCCTAAAGAACACCTAGGGCTCTTTATCTGTGATTCTACAAAAGTCGCACACACTAAGTTTACTTTCTAGAAACTAACAACCTCCAGATGGTTCCTAGGCCAGATAAGTCCTGAAACCCAGAGGTGCCAGCCTCTCCAAGAACATCATCTGGTTCCATCCCCCATCCTATATTACTGACACCCCTCTCCATCATGAAAAAGAGAATGGGTATAGCCCAAAAACTACTAAAAATTGGGAGAAGGATCCAAGGAGAAAGAGTTATAACAGAGAAGATAGGATTTAACAAATGAGTATGACTGCTGAATCATTATATTGATATTTCTTTTAGTCTCCTGCATTAGTCAGCCTTCTCTAAAGAAACAGCACCAACAGTAGAGATCTGTAAATATGAGATTTATAAAGGCGTCTCATGCACCAGTGGGAATGGAAGAGTCCAAAATCCATCTGGTAAGCTGTGAAGCTGGTGACTCCAATGAAGGGTCTGGGCAAACTCCACTGGGGAGGCTTGCTGGCTGAGGAAGCAATGAAAGAATCTCTCTTCTTCCCTAAAAGCCTTCAACTGACTGGATTATCTTGGGAGATGCGCCTTAGTTCATCACAGATGCAATCAGCCACAGATGCAATCACTTTACTGATGATATAATACACTAGCCCTCCAGCTTATCAACCAGCCACTAAATAAATATCCTTGACACAATGGTGAGGCCAGTGCTTGCCTCACCAGACAACTGGGCATAATTACATCGCCAAATTGACATCATAGTCTCCAGCTACAAGGAATCACCTGAAACTGTGGAACTCTAACCCATTTCAAACTCTGAAATCTGTTCTGTAACTACTTGTTACAATGTACTTTGAAATTTATTGCTTTTTGTATATATATTTCACAATAAAGTTAAAAAAAATAAAAATAATTTCATATGAGGCTGCCTGCTGGATAAGTTGTTAGTAATCCATTTATTTCATGAACTTAGTTCATCAAAACTATACCAATGCAATCTCTCAGTCAGCCCTAAGCAGGTCTCAGTCCTCATTAATATAAATAAAAATCCTCAGAAGATGTTGTCAGGCTCCTCACCTGACAAACAGTGTTGACGTTTACTGGATTTCCCTCTGAACCTTCTGGACTTAAGAACTACCTCCAAATATTAACTGTGGATAGGCTATTTTGATTTTTACTTCACAAATATCCTAGAGAGTAGAGCCATTTTGTCTACTTCATTTTTCAGAATGACCCTTCATTAAATGTGCCACCCTATATTTTATGCTTAAAAGCATATGAGATTCTGCATGCCAAAGAGGAGCAAGTGTGACATGAATAACAATTTTGGGGAGTTATTCTTTATTAGAGATCTGTTTTCCTCTATTAAATAAAGAAGGTTTTCTTTTTCTACCTTAAAAGTCAAAGCTAAAAATCTTTCATTGGGTTCTCAAATACTAGGAGAATATTAAACCCACACTCCATATATAAAAACTTCACTGTTACTCCATTTTATTGTTACTAGTGAATTTCATTAAATGATAGAGTTGCAAGAAGAGAAAGGGGAGAAAGGTTCTTCCTAAGTGAGTGATGGGGTGCAGGTGGGAAACTGAGAAGAATAGTTATTAAAATATACAAACATGATTGAAATGTTAGTGATCAGTGAAAGGGAGGGGTAAGGGGTATGGTATGTATAAATTTTTTTTCTGTTTTCATTTTATTTCTTTTTCTGAATAGAGGCAAATGTTCCAAGAAATGATTATGATGATGAATATGCAACCATGTGATGGTATTGTGAATTACTGATTATATATGTAGACTGGGATGATCAAAATAGGAATGTCTGCATTTGCTTTGTGTTTTTTGGTATTTAAAAAAACAAAATTAAAAAAAATTTAAAATATATATATATATGCAAACATGAATGTTCACTAGGGACACAGTGTAGACTGGAGCTTTTAGCCCTGTCATTTCCATGCATCCAGTTGTCAGTCTATCTAATTATCACAGTGCCACTCTGGCAGATGAGTTTTGATGAATTACAGAACCTTAGAATCAGAGGCAATTCATCTAATCCAACTCGTGTGTTACAGATCAGGAAAATGAAGTCTGGAAAGGAGAACTCATTTTCTCAAAGTCTTAAAGCTAGTCAGCTGTCAGAGCCAGCGCTAGGCATTGAACGCTCTCAGTCTCTGCCACACTCAAAATTTCCTTAGATTCTAATTAAAGGTAAGGACCAGATAACAGGAGCCATATCCACTACAGAAGTGCATGAAAGGATTATGGCAGAAGACTAAGTAAAAAGCAAAGAGGTACCACCTCATCAGCAACTTCAGGAGCACTGTCAGAACTTGTGATGACTCTTAAGTCAGTAATAATTGAAATGTCAGCTATGAGCTGTGACTAAGCTAATAATCATTACAGCTATAACAGTCAAAGGGAGGGCGCACACTATATCTACACTTAGTGGAAGCATATAATGATTAAAACACAAAAAACAAAGCACTATTTCTACATGATCACAGGATCATCTGATTATCTAAAATTTTCAAATGACCTTGTAATAAGGCTGGACTAGATCATAGTGAAATGATTCCCATTAATGGCAACTGGAGTTATAATCTGTCAAAATCTCTATCACTCCTATTTCTTCTCTAATAAAAATAATTTTCTAAAAGTGAACTGAAAAAAAATTTCTATAACTCCAAAGCCATCAGAGGCACAAGGCTCCCAGCCAACAAAAGCTTTTTCTTTTCTACTGTAATATTTTAAAGAATGACTTTCACCATTTTAAAACACTCTAATAGTGGAAAACAAAAATGTGAAGCATCATTACTCACAATAGCTTCTATATTTACTTTTTACAAGGGGTAGGAAGGCTGTGGTTACCATCTTGAACATGTTATCAATTTTTAAGACAACACATTTTTATCCTAAAAATTTCCTTTTAAAACATAAATTAGGTTGAGTTCTAAGAATTATTTTCCCAGGCCTCAGTTCTTAAGTTTGGATAGTTAATATGAAATATGGTTACTAGAGAAAAAGAAAAATATGAAATGGAAAAAAAATAGATTGTAATGCTTAGGCTCTCCAAAAAAGATGTGCAGCTGAATCAATTTATAAAATAAACCATAACCCTCAAAAATATCTTTTGTTTTTCCAGCTTCTCAAATTCTGGTCAGTTAAAGAATATATACTAAAAGGCATTTGAAGTTAAAATTTTTTTCCACATCTTAAGGCTACTGTTTTAACTCTAAGTGAATAACTCAAAGTAAAATTGTGACGAAGGAACTGAAAAACTATTTAAAAATGTATTTCCTACACACACATCCTAAATCAATTTAACATATATTACTCAGCAACTACAATGGGCAAGGCCTTCAGCTAAATGTTGCAGGAGAGCAGTCCCTGAAAGACCTTTCATTCTAGTTTTGCACTAAGTAAAAAAAAAAAAAAAAAAAAAAAAAATCACGATATTTTATCTAATATGAGAAGGAAACGCAAATCAGATAAATTTAAAGAAGCAGCAGCATTTGAGATGGGCCTATCAGAAAGGATAAGATTTTGAAAGACAAGAAGGGATGACAAAAAGCAGAGTGGAGCAATTTCTTGATTACAAGGATGCGCTAAATTAATACCAATTTGGCAATTTCTGGGGATAACTGCCAACATCAGACCATTTTACACTACCTTTAGACTGCATTTTTCAATTTATAAGACATTTCATCCTTCCCCTTTCCTCTCCTCCCCTTCCTCTTCCTCCTCCTCCTCCTTCTTCTTTACAGATATTGGAGGTTTGAGATGATACTCTTGATGCCCAAAGGATCAAGGGCCCCCAATGAAACAAAGTACTCTTTTATAAATTTCACATTCCCAGACACAGAATAGACCAGTATTATTCTCATTTCACCTATCAGGAAATAGGGTCAGAGGGGTTAGTGATGACCCATATTTAGACAGGGTGGGAAGAGGCACTGCAGGGACTCAGCCAGGTCTTCCAATGGTAGACCTTCCTACTGGCTCACCAACGTGAGGACTTCAGTCAGGCTGTACCACAATAAGCTCCCCAGTTCCACAGAACCCCTGTTCTTACACTGATGTGACATCAGATAAATGCTACGAAAATTCCTTTTCTCTCCCAAGGCACAGTGTGAGAAAAGGCATAACAGAAAGTAGAAGAGATGTAGTTTAGCAAAAAGGAATAAAACAGGAAACAATATAAAATACCACAGGAATCTGGAATTCCAAAAATCCTTAGAGTCACACTTCTCAAGTGATTGCTGTTTTTTACCAATTTTATTGAGATGCAGTCACACTGCACAAAAACCACCCAAAGTATACAATCACTGGCTCACCGTATCATCACATAATTTGCATACATCCCCATGATCAATTTTAGAACATTTTCGTTAATCCAGAAAAGAAATAACAATACAAAACTATTTCAAATCCTCCCATATCCCTTTATCCCCTCTTCATTGTTGATCCATAACATTGGTGTAGTAAATTTGTTACTGTTGATGAAAGAATATTAAAATATTATTGTTAACTATAGTCTATAGTGTGCATAGCTATGTTTTTCCCATATTTCCCTCTATTATTATTTATTTTTACAATTGTAGTAGTTCATGCAAGAACTTATTTACATACATGACTTTAAACAATCATGTTCAATCAAATTTATCTAGAACTCATCAAATTTATTTATAATCCCAATAATGAGCTACCACCTCTATCTATTACCAAACATTTAAGTCCAACCTCGTTAACAATGCTGTACATATTAGGTAACTGCTCCCCCTTCCCTAGCTTCTGTCTACCTCTGGGTACCCTATATTCTACATTTTAAGACTCTGAGTTTACATGTTCTAGTTAGTTTATATTAGTGAAATCATTTATCTGCCCTTTTGTGTCTGTCTTATTTTTACTCAGCATTATGTCCTCAAGGTTCATCCATGTTTTCACATGCTTCAGGACCTCATTTCTTCTTAATTTAAAGTGATCTTGATGCCTAATTATTGGAAAATACTGAAGGCAGGCATATTTTCAAATATATTTAATGCACCAAAAAAAGTATACTAACAAAATGTGCAAAACAAACCCAACATGCTTTATGGTAGTAGATGTTATTGCGAAGTTGCTAACATCCACTGAACTAAAGAATAAATAATAAGCAGGGGTTAAAGAGTTCCTACCTCAGCTCTACCACCGAGATCAGCTCTGTGATCCTGGGCAAGGCATCTATTCCTGGTCTGAAATATGAAGCAGCTGAACTAGATAATATTTATGGGTCCCCTTTTCTCAAACTGTTTTGAGTCTATTAATTCCCAAGCTTTCGGACATAGGAGAGGCAACTCAAAGGTCTACATGTGCTATTTTCCCTAACAGAATAAAATGAAACCTGCACATTTGAAAACCTAAAAAGCGTACAGAACAGATAGGTCAAGCCCCATAAAACTAATATAATACCTAATACTTACATAGCACTTTGATATTTCACAAAGCGATTTCACATATTTCTTCCACATGTTAGACTCAAAATGTAATAAGTGCTTGCAACAGAAACAGAAACCAAGCATCTAAATCTTTTTTGCAATGCTGGAGTTATTAAAATAGCAACAGAGCTTCGGTATTTATTTGTTTGTAAAGGCCCTAGAAAGCATTTGTTAAAATGATTATACTCTGGCAAAATTTATAAAAATCATATAACTCAGCTAAAATGGCCTCAAAGTATAGCATATTTTTTATGTTTTAAATCACAATGAAAGTTGAAGATGATTTAAGAACCTCATAGGATCATGCCTTTACTTTGGGACCCCTGACCTATTTATTGAGGCCTGGTGAGGCATGGTGGGTCATGGTAGGGGGGGATAATGTTGGTCTATCTGATTTGATTTAGGGACCTCTGTAAATAAAAACAATTTCATTCATTTTCATCTTCATATATTGACATCTGGAGACTGATTTGTGGAACCAGGAAAAACATGTATACTAGCACCTTAATACAGTGACTAGATTTTTAAGAACACCCAGCAAAAGCTGAATTCTATCCAAGTTTAAGACTGCTTACTTGGTAATAGTGTCATAGTGATTATTAAATGCACTGGTCTATTCTAAAGCTATCGTCAACACTGATGAAATTTTCAATGCCATTGGGTCCCTTACGGCACACAGCACACAAAGTTAAAATGGTTGCTTAATGTCTACTGTCTCTGGAGAAATGAGGCCACTAAATGTCTTTCCTTTCTCATTTCCATAACTTATGGTCAACAGCTAGTAAATGGCATTTCTGGGATTCACACCAGATCTGTCTAACCCCAAAGCCCAGGTTCTTTCCCTTATCCTCCATCCTCTCCTCTCTATCAGGGAGCAAGTCAATGGGCCCTATGGCAATAAGAACATAGGGCATTTCCTATTGGAGGCAAGTGGAATAAAAGTTCTTTTTAAGTCCTATCTCACTGCCTGACTTCTGACTCAATGGTCTAACAACTCTATGTTCAGCTTCTATAACTTCATTTCTCAAAATGTATTCTGGGGAACAAAAGTAACGTAAAATGTAATTTAAAAAAAAAAAAAAAAGAGCCTGGAGCAGGCAACAGTGGCTCAGTGGCAGAATTCTTGCCTGCCATGCCAGAGACCTGGGTTTTTTCCCTGGTGCCTGCCCATTTAAGAAAAAAAATAAGAGCTTTATGGGAAACTGCGGGCTATACAAATATTGGTTGCTTACTACAGAACTTAACAGAGCTTTTAATATGCTAAAATGCAGCATTATATATAGTCTTTTTTTATTTATAATATGTGTCACATTTTTAGAGGGCCCAAGACTTTATCTCATCATATTTTGTTGATGCTTATGGAACAAAAGTATCCTCGTAAATTTTATCTAATTCAACAGATCAGCATCTCGTATAAAGTTTTACTTTAGCAACATCATTTGCACAATATGACACATAAATGGCAACAAAATTATGTCAAAACTATTTAATAACACTCTTTTAAGTAAGAAGTCTCACAATCAAATTCTATAGGATTTAATGTTGCTAGGATTTAAAGCCAGCAATAATCTACTACTGTGCCAGCAAATGAATAAGTACTACCCCTACAATGTCTGCAATTTAATGAGGGGGTCACATGAATGTTAGAATATGTTTCACTCAATGATTAATACAGGTTCACCATTATTCAGTTTCTATTTGAACACGTCACCTTATTTTCCATCCCTGAACTCAGCCAAGGACATGCGACAAATTTGAGAGCTAAAAATTAGAAGTTTTGATGAATGAAACAGATGAAAATAAGACTGGCTCTTGCAGAAAAAAATGAGACTTTTTCCCCTTGAAGTACATTTTAGACTAGTTCCAGTTATTTAAAGTAACAATGGTGACCTCTGAAGAAGGCAACTAGTGACCTGGGAATAGCAGAGAAACAGAAACTTCTCATTTACACTCCTTTATATTTTAAAATTTTAAACAGTTTAACTATATCACATACTCAAAAAGTAAACAAATTAAAAGAATATAAACCAAAAGCTCAGCCCTTCTTTATATTATACTTTAGTAAGCATCTTCAACATAACTAAAATATGCACACTTTTTTCTCCAAACTTTAAATACTCATTAGTTTGTTCATTCAAACTTTAAATGCTTACTCTGTACCAGATGTGGTAGCCTGTGAAAGGTTCTGGAGAATCCAGAAATTAGATACTTCCTATTCTTCAGGATTATGCTTACTCTACTAAGTCATCATAGAGGAAATCGATTACATCAGCCAATAGTGAAAGCATTATTTATGTAGTTTGGGGAATTAAGATTAAGATCAAGTCTTTAATGGTATTCAAGCATATATATGAGGTAGATGATCTTTCTCCTTCCCTCTGTTCAAAGATTAATGATAAGGAGTATACATTAATTATGTGATTGACTCAAGGAGTACCAGGAAATAAGACACAAATTACAATAGAGGAACATCATTGAATACGTACCATGGCATGAAAATTCTACCAAGACTTTTTGGAAAGGAGGAATAAATATAACAAACACTCGAGAGAATAGTTGAAGACAGAAGCAGATTCTGAAATCACTAAAAATCTAACATTAAGAAAGAGAATGCAAACTGGAGACAAATGAGTCATATGGTAGAAGTCTGCCATACTAAGAAAGAAAGATGGATGGGGCTTAAAATTATTCAGAAAAGATATAAGCCAAGAACAGAATTATGTGCAAATAGGGTTCAGCATACTTTCCCACACTAGCCTCTCTCTCCTACCCCTCTAATTGAGCAAAAACTGATAACTGTTTCCAGAAATTGATATCATGATCCACTTGTTTCTTTACTATGAAAACAACTGTAAGAAAACATTTAAAAGAAACGCTGTCCTCTCTTGGAATCAGGTCCTCAATCTTCTTAGAAATAAAAATTAGCAACAGACGCTATGTAAATGTGTCTTTACATCCAAGGAATGATACTACAATCCTGAACATAAAATCTTTGAAGCAAAATGATGCAGTACGTGCCTGCCCATGCAAAAAAAAAGATGATGCAGTACTCCTTAATGCCTAACCTTATATATGCACTGGTATACTTCAACATAGAAGAACATTACCTTAGAGCTGTATTTTTTAAATGCTGCTTAAAAAAGTGGGAAAAAATAGTAAGTTGCTCTTTATATTAAGAATCATTTACAACCAAGCATTTTAAAAATTACCATAAAAGTGAAACAAAGAACTAATGACCTATAAAAATGCATACTGAGTTTCACTATATCCCCAAATCCTAATATCACTTTATTTAGGAGAGGGTAGAATGTATATCACCGGGAGAGGATGGAGGAAAGGGCTAAAATGGCAAAATCAGGTAGAGAGTGGGAGATACTGTTAACTTATCCCTGCTTACAATGTCCAAAACCCACCTGATTAGGGTAAACTTTAAATAACTGACACTTTGGGAGCTGGTTTCAGCAGAGATATTTTAGGAAAACTTTTTATGCTACTTCTACTTATATTTGATAGAAACTTCAAATAACATCCATTTGAGCAAGGATTACTTGTTTTTTTTCTTTCTTTAACTTCAGAATGCCATTTCTTCAGTTATAAAGTGTGGTAAGAACACATATTTGGAAGTAGAATAGTTTCGATTGCTGCTAACGTAATAGCAACAAACCTCCCACTAAACTGCAGTAAAATATTATGACAAACACCCATCCACAGGATAGGAAAATGCTATTATATTTCTTCTCTAGAAATGGATATACTCAATCAGGAAGTGGTCTTCTTAAAAGCAGCAAATAATCCCTTTCGAAGAAGTTTGCTTTCTGAACCCTTGACCCTACATCATTTCTGAATTTTTCTCCTATTTTCCTAATTTTAATTTATTGGTTATAAATCTGAAAACGTGTTACTTATTTGCATTTGGCTGCAGAAAAATTTCTTAATGTGCATTAGGGACTACAGGGGTGAATGCTGGAAGCAGGAAAGCGGGGAAAGATAAAATAATAATGATCAAAGCAAAAACAAGAATATTATTCCTCTCCTCCTAGCGGTGCCAGAAAAATGGTGTAAATTTCCTCTCCTTGAGGAGAATTACCTAATTATAGGAAGAACATGTGCCCTGCCTATGATAGCATAAATGTATGTTTTAAATAGTGTTAAAAGCTGCCCTCTTAAAATGGGGGCCATCTCAATACAGTCAATCATTCCTTTGCCATCATCTCTTTATCCCCTATCTTGGAGTACAGCAGTTCCCAAATTATAGGCTGCAGATTAGAAGCATCAGCACCTCTGGGAACTCATTAGTATTCCAAATTATGGGGGCCCCACACTAGACCTACTAAATCAGAAACTTTAGGGGGTGGAACCTAGGAATCTGTTTTAACAAGTGTTCCAGGGGATTTTCAGGCATGCTAAAATTTCAGACCACTGTCCTAGAAGAACATATGATCTGTCGA
>PVIY010025550.1:0-29504 GCA_004026745.1 Myrmecophaga tridactyla | reverse complement strand
GGCCCGATAATGCACCCCAGATGCTTGTGGCTCCAGCTGCAAGTCCCCCTCCCCCCCACCCCCCATGCTGACCGCCCACTGTGCTCCAGGCCGCTGCAGGGGGTGGGGCTCCCAACCCAGCTGGAGAGCAGGTCCTCGCTGACCAGGAGGTGGGGGGGGGGGCAGGAAGATGAAAAATGGGGTGCTGTGGGGGGTCATGGGGAGGGGAAGGGGAGGAGAGACCTGCTGTTTGCTGTCTCGGGGGTCCCCCTCCTTGGTGCTCCAGCCTGGGACATCAGGAAAGTCCATTGGCGACACTGCAGCCAGGGGTCAAGGCCAGAGGGAGACAAGGCCAGGGTGGGCCCCACGCTGGATGATCCCAGGTCTTCCCAGGTAGAAGGCAAACGCTGCCTGCTTACTGTGACAGGAACCATTCTTTGTTTATCTGAAATGTGGATTTAACTGGGCATCGTCTGTTTTTATTTGCTAAATCTGGCAACGCTATCTCTCCTGCTGAATTTTTTTTTTTTTGTAAGTAAGTCGTTTTATTGAAGTAGAGCACACCCAAAGCAAAGCCCCAACTGTAAGGGGAGGCTCTGGATTTTCCCAAAGTTGAACACGAGTGAAAGCAGCTGGGGTTCTTCCCGGGGGGGGGGCCTGACGGTGGGGGGTGGGGGACCGTGCACACAGAGGTGCCTGGCAGGGAGCTCACACCAGGACGGGCGGCCGAGACCCAGGCCCGAGAGGGAGTCGTCCTGCTGGCCCTGCACTCGCCGCACCCCCAGCCCCTCTCCAGCTGCTGCCAGCCCCCGGCCCGCCCCCAGCTCCAGGCACTGATTCTCCTCACTTTCACTCACCTCAGCCCTCAAGGACCTCTGAAAACCAGGCCCTAATCAGTGGCCCCCGAAAAGCCGGCCTGCGGTCCTCAGCTCCAAAGAGGAGGTGGTTCTGGCCCCCTGCCTTGTGACCCCTTGGTGGCCAGACCCAAAAACCCAGCTCAGCGAGGAGCACAAGTGTCCTTGTGGCTGCAGGGTGGCCGCGGGGCGGGCCCAGCTTCAAGGCGTGCTCAGAGGCAGCTGAACAGCCCTAATTCCGAGGACAGATGCCTATTTATATCTGTCTATCTATGCAGCTCCACAGATACAGATACACAAGAAAAATACTAAGAAGGAAAACACTTACTTGCTAGCCTCTTTATTTGCCCGTGGCTTCAGGTTTCCTTGCTTATTTTTTAACTTTCCCATCGTGCACATCTGTTCCTTGGTTAGCACATGGTGGCTGCTATAACCAGAGGAGGTGACCCGTCCTGCCTGGGCCCCGTGCCCGTGCCTGGCTCCTGCAGGGACTCGGGCTGCCATCCCTGAGTCTTCCCCGCTCCTTCTCCCGCAGGCAGCTCCGGAGCCAGCTCAGCCTCGTGGTCGTGGCCCGGATGCTGGGCCAGCAAGAGTCGCTCCCTCTCTGGCAAGAGAAAACACAGGTGAGCATGGGCCGAGCAGGGCTGGTGGCCAGCGGCTCTCCCCGCGGGCCTGAGGCTCTTCCCGAAGGCTGGGTGCTGCGGGCCTGGACAGCCGAATGTGCTCGAAGCTTTCACTCCTGTTCCTTCGTGCAATGGATGTTTTTTTGCGTGTTTGTTGCTCTAGGCACCAAGGATAGAGCTGTGAGCTGGTGGCGTATATTAACTTTTGTCTTTTAGAGCAGTTGCAATTTGTAGAAGAAACCATGCAGAAAGTACAGCTACAGCTTTTTAGAGGTAGAAAAAGCCAAGATGGGAAAGGATACTCTGCCATTAAAGCTTCTGTCCTGGGGTGTCCCTCGGTCCCCATGTTTGGCTTCCTTTGGGCAGCAAGGGCTCTAGAGAAGGGAGACAGTTTCCTTGTTGTCCGTGTCTCTCCACAACGCCCCTGCCACCTCCCTGCAGCTCAGGGAGCCTGAGTACACCCACCCTCCCAGGGCTCTCCCACTGCCTCCGAGATGCTGAGTGAGCTGAGCCCTCGGGGGCGAGAGGCCATGTGTCCCCTGAGGGCCGCGTGTCCCCTGAGGGCCCCACACAGAGCCTGGATCTGGGGGCTGGGAGGGGGGAGCCAGGATGGTGGCTGAGCCGCCACGAGGCGTGAAGCCGGAGGAGCTCAACAGGCACTGCTTTGGCTGGAAAGCTTTTCCCCTAGAGAGTAGAGGGGGGCCCTGGGAGGGGAGACCCGGGCTGTTGGGGCCTGGAGGGGCCTCGACTACCAGGCAGAGCTGAGCCCGAGGTCTCGGCTGCACCCACAGGAGGCGGGAGCAGGACGGGCGGGCCGGCCTGGGCCCGGGACACAGGGCCAGCAGCCGCGTGGCCAGGCCCACCCCTGCCTTCCCCCCGGGGGCCAGGGCTCCCCGCTGCACTCATGGAGCCGCCGGTCCATGCGTCCGCTCAGCCTCCGTACACTCCCGGGCGCGGACTGGTTGCTGAACCCCACCCGCCTGCCCACCCCACGTGGAACCAGGCGCCGGGCACCGCAGAGGGTGCGGCAGGCGAGCCCGGGCGGGTGTGAGGGGCCGGCCCTGGCAGGCGGTGGATGCAGGAGGGCGGGGCCCGGCTGGGAGGACGCCAGGGAGGTTCACGGCCAGGGGGCCTTGGGCTGCGGGGCGCGGGGAGGACAGCTGGGTACCCTTGGGCATCTGCACGGCAGGGCTGTGCTGGCCTCCCGGCTCCCAGTGGGTCCTGCGGACGCCTCCCGAAACACACCTCACCGGGCCGCCCTTGTGCCTGCGGCCACCCACGGCCACCCTGTCCCAGCTCTATTCAGCACGACCTGTGCTTCCCGTCTGCCCCGGCAGTGGCCCTCCACCCTACCTAGGCTGGCGTGTTTCCAGGCGCGGATGCCAGGGCAGCCTGGACAGTGAGGACAGGTGGGGAAACCGAGGCAGGATGCGGTTAGGAAACCTCTCCCGGTCATACAGCTGCAAAGTGGTGCAGCTGGGCTTCAAGCCTGAGGGCTGTGGCTGCAGAGTCCATCTTGACCCCTGTAGCATCCTCACCTTGACCCCATAGCATCCTCACCCTGACCCCGCGGCGTCCTCTCCCCTGACCCCTGACCCTGGTGTGCCTTCTCCACCCACTTGCCCTCCTCCCGCCCCATGTGTCATAGCCTGGCTCCGCTGGCCGCCTCCCACCCGGGGCACTGGTGGCCCAGAGCCCTGGTCCTGGGTGGCAGAGAGAAGGACGAAGCCACCTGTCCCTCTCCCCGCTGACGGGTAAGCGCCCCAGACTGCCCGTGGCTGGGTGCAGGGTGGCGCCTCGGCACGGGCAGCGGGAGAGCCCAGGAGGCACTTGTGGAGGTGGCGGCCGCCAGCCCTCAGCTCACGCCTCTCAGGGGCCCAGCATGGACGCGCTGCCTGTTGTCTGCACGTTCTGGGAAGGCCCAGCACAGTGGCCTCGGGGAGGTGAAAGCAGCAGACACTGCACGGAGAGGGGGAAGTGCATGGAGGGAAACAAAGTGAGAGGAAGGGCTGTGGTTTCCCATGGCAAACATGTAAGGGACCGTGGAGCTGGAGGTGGCAGGCAGGGAGGGGGCGTGGGCCGGCGTCCTGGGGGCTGCATGGCTGGAGCCACTGTGGGGCTGGGACTCTGATGCCGAAGGGCAGGGCCATTGGAGGCGCTTTGCAGAGGAGAGTCAGAATCAGATTTACACAATTTAAAGTTTCCCGCTGGCTGCCGTGCTGAGAACAGACTGCAGAGGCCGGGAGGCTGGAGGGGCCTCGCCCGGGGCGGGAGAGCTGGTGCCCGTGGGGCCTGGCAAGGCGATGGCCGCGGGAAGGGCTTGTCCCCGACGCGGGCTGTGGGATGTGGCGTGCGGGTGGGAGAGAGGGAGGACACCACACGGCCGTGGCACTACTGGCTCGGAGACACGTGAAGACACGGGGGAGGTTCAGGAGGAAATGGGTAGTTAGTTTGTGGACGTGGTGAGGCCACACAACTTGTCCCGCGTCAGCTCTCGCGACGGCAAACCTCTTATCAGACCATGTCATCCAGTTTGGGGCTGGAGACATGGGCTGCAAGAGGCAGAAAGCCAGGGCAGGTCCTCATCTAGCAGGGAGAGGACACCCCATCCTGACCCATGTCACATCCACTGGTTCGTCCGCTCACTAGTTCGCTCACTCATTCATTCATCCACTCAACAGCTTCTGATTAAACACCATGTGCTGTGCTGGACCTGGACAGCTAGCTGCCTTCAGGGAGCTTCCATCCCAGCAAGGGCGGAGGGACGGAGATAAATGCTAAGCCAGGAGATTGCAGAGCAGAGCAGAGGGTCACAAAGGCTATGGGAAAGGGGCCGCTGGGGAGGGCGTTGGCCACTGCGGGGTGGTGACGGCCACAGGGCTGGGTGGGGAGCACAGGGGGAATGAAGCAGAGGCCGGAAAGGGGTGGCCGCTGGGCAGGAGGGAGGTGGGACCGGGGGGAACGCGATGGCCACCCAGGGGCCTCAGTGGCCACTCGGGGTTCGAGCCTGCAGCGCACACTATGGGACACCTGCCTCCCTGGAGTTAGTGTCTCCCCGGGCCTGTGTGCTGGGCTGGCCCACACGGGCTAACTGTGTACAGAGGGGCTGGGCCTGGGGGGCTGGCGCAGGCTCCAGGCCCCACCAGGCCCCCGAGGAGCCCACACAAGGCCTCACCCGGAGAGGGGTGTGTCTATGGGAAAGGAGGTGGCTGCAGTGGCCAGAGCTGGAAACGAAAGAAAATAAGCAGTTGGGGGCAAAGGGGCAGATCCCACAGTGGCGCCTTGCTGCACCCAGCAAACTGAAGCTGCTTTCAGGGAGTGAGAGAAAACCCAGGAGCTGCAAGCAGCTCCCTCCCTTCTGCCAGCCCCACCCAGAACTGCTGCAGCAGGGAGGGTCCAGGGCTGGCAGCGGGGGCAAGGGCAGCCTGCCTGGGCTACTTCCGGGGAGCTGCACAGCTGTGAACGCCGGGCAGGCCGCGCTGGAAACCACCCGCAGCCATCCAAAGCCTGAGCCGGGGCGCAGGGCTGTGGTTTCGGGACGCTCCAGCTGGGCCTTCTGCCTCGGACCTTCCCTCTCTCTCCTCCCACCTCCTGCCTCCTCCCCGCTTCCCAAGGGCTCAGGCGCCAGGCGGAGAAGCCCAGGGCTAGCCTGGCCCCCCAGCCCAGCTGCTCTTGTGGGATGGGACTGAGCGGGTGTGCAGGTGTGAGTCACGGGGCATCCAGGTGTGCCGGGCAGGGCTGGGCTCGAGCAGCTGGGGGCAGGGCCTCGCCCTATGGAGCCTCTGTTAGCTGCCCTAGCTCTGCTCTGGTTGCTGGATCCCCGGCCCCTGCTGCACCGCATGAGGTCTCAAGAGTGGGGGGCCAGAGCCCCTGCCGTGGCCTGGGGCCACCCAAAGTGGCTAGGGGGCAGGGGCCAGGGGCAGCAGCTGCCAACACCTGGACCCGTGCCAGCCACCCGCCCTCCAGAGTCCTCCAGACCCTAAGGGCCGTGGGGGGCCGTGGATGCAGGGATGTATTCCCTGAACACAGGGCCTTGCAGGGACCCCCCCCCCCCGCATCCCCTGCCTCCAAACAAACCGAATGTCAAAGGACATTTTTGAGACAACCAGACAAAAATGGCCACGGCCTGGGTCGTTCTGTGGGGCATGGCAGGTGCTGAGGTTATGTCCGAGAGAGAGACATAACCCGCTTGTCTGCTGGAGCCCTTCGTGGGTGTGAGGGGAGGATGTTTGTGTTCGCTTTAAAATTCTCAGGAAGAAAAAGTGGGGGGCGGGGCAGCAGGCAGGGCGTCGGCTGACAGCTGCGGGACGCGGCCCAGACGTGGCCGAGGACACGTTCTCAGTTCTCAGGGTGTAAAACCCGTACAGTGACCAGGCGGCTGGGGGGGGTGGGCGGGGTGCAGTGGGCCTGGGTGGTGGAGCGGCCCCCAGGGCGGGCAGGGGCCTGCTACTGGCACAGGACTGTGGCCCCCGGCTTGGTTCTTCCTGCGTGTCGCCCCCTGGAGGAGTGAGGGGCCTTCAGCCCATGTGCCATACTTCCTCGTTGGTTCTCTGAGGCAGGGTCCCCCGGCCCCCGGGCGGGACCCCAAGGGTGGGCCTGTGGCCCTGGGAGGGGATGCGGTGGGCATCCCCAGGGGACAGCTGCCCCAGGCCACACAGCTCCCCAGCCCCCAACCGCCCGCAGACCCGCTTTGACCCGCTGCCGGGGTGACCGCCTTCCTTCTCCCCCCCAGCTGTCCTCGCTCAGCCGCCTGCTGAGCCTCATGGGGCCCGCGTCCCTCAGGCAGTGCCTGGCCTCCGACTCCAGGACCCAGCCTCCCTGCCAGGAGCAACAGCCCAAGGTCAGCGCCGAGCTCGACCACAAGGTGAGTCCCCGCCCGCTGCCTCTGGCCAGGTGGTGCTGCTGCCAGGCCCCCTGAAGGCCTGGCCGGGCCGGGACAGGTGCCCGCCAGCTGCTCACCTCTGGACACAGCAGCTGCGTCCACAGGCTGCCCTCAGTGCCCTGCCCTGGCCCCGTGCGGGGCATGGCGGGGAGGGTGCCCGGCCTGCAGCTTGACCATCCACCTGACCCCGCTCTTAGGCTCCGCTGCCTCCTCGATAGCCGAGGGGCCATCTGTGCTGGGGGGTCTCTTTAGGGGGCGTGCAGGGAGGGTGTGGGTGGTGGGCTTGTCGAAGGAGACGCTGGGGGCCGCGGTCTGGGAGGTGCAGCCCACTCCCCAGGGCAGAGCTGGGTCTGGCTTCCCTGCTCTCTTCCACGCGGAGTGCTTGGCCTCTCCCCAGTTTTTCCAAGTTGACTTCCTAGGCTCACTTTCTTGAAAGCCATGCTCTGGTGGGAGTGGGAGCCGAGGTGCACAGGGGGCTTTCAGCTTTGGGGGTTCAGAAAGATGAGGCCCACGGGGTCCCTGGGGCGAATGTCATTGCATAGGCGGCTGCCAGGGGCTTCCCAGCGGGAGTCCCAAGCCCGGATCCCAGGGGAGTGCAGGGGGTCTCGGGAGCTCTCCTCCCCTCGGAGCCAGGCCCTTCCTAACTTAGCAAGGTAGAAATTCCCGACGCTCTCCCAGAGGCTGGAAGTCGACGATCCCAAAGTCCAACTTTGGGCACCTTTCTACAAATCAGATAAATGAACTAATTACTTAATGAACACAAATTAGCCCCTAAGAAGCTGCGATGGTCCCCAGATGTGTGCTGCTTTTCCGGAACGTGCCGGAAGGTGGTGGCTCGGTGTGCCCATTAGTGCCTCAACAAGCTGAGAGGGAACTCTCTGACCGCCGCGCTCTCCTCGGCCGTATTTCCCAGGAAGCTGGAGCTGGTTGCTGGAGCTGACCCCAGGGGCACCCAGGCCTCTAGGGCAGAGGGTCCAGAGCAGCTGCCGCTCAGGTGGAGCTGGGGTGGGGGACGAAGGGTGGCCAGGCGAGAAGAGCAGCAGCTCGTGGTAGGCTGAGTGAAATGCGTGACCTCCGGGCACCTGGGGCGCCGCTCCTGTGAGCTCGGCTGGCAGGGGTGCTGGCACTGCCCACACAGGTTTCCGTGGGGCTCATTGCATTTCAGTGCCCAGCTGGTGGCCGATGTCCACTCAACAGTCTGGGAGAGGTGGGGAAGGTGCCCCACCAATTGCCATGCTGGAAGGGATCTCCTTCCAGCCCAGAAGCACGGGAGTGCCAGTGCGTCTTGGAAGGAGACCCCAAAAGTGTGCAGCGTGGGGGTCCCTGGGCACTGCAGGCCCAGGGAGGCAGAAGCAGCTCTTGGGATGCTGGGGCTCTCCTTCACTCTGGCCTGAGCATGAGGTGCTCAGAGCACAAAGCAGGGTTGGACAAGAGTCTCCCGTGGCCCGCCTCCGGTTGGGTGCTGTGCTCTGGGGTGGGGCCTGGCCGGGCAGTCCTGAGCTTCCCCCATAGCCACCAACTCCTCACTAGACCCAGACACACTGCTTCTTCAAAGATATTCGGCTGCTCCCAGCCACAAAGAGCGGCTGGCGTCATTGGCCTATTTTACGGGAGCCTTTCATCCCCAGAGCTTGAGGTCTGGCCTTCCTCCTCCTCGCGGGGCGGTGAGAAAACAGAGGCAGGTTTGGGGTGGCCTCAGGTGACCCAGCCTGGGGGAAACGGCACCTCGGCACCTCTTCCCAACTCTCGGGGCTGCTGTGCTGGGCCCTTTACCTCTGACGTGTGCCCATCCCCCAGGCCTGCTCCGTCTGGGAGATTTCCTGCCGGGGACATGGGCAAAGCCCTCCTCCAACCCTGCACAGCCAAGAAACTTCTGCCAGCTCCTGCCTCCTGGTCTCCCCGCCTCTTCTCTCTGCAGCAGACCCTGCCAGGCTCCTCCCTCCCCAGGGGTGCTCCCAGCCTCCCTCGCTCTCCTCTCCACTCCCTGCCCCCCAGGCAGGGGAGGGGCCCTGTGGCACCCAGTGCATGACTTTCTCTCTTTAGCTTTCTCTCGTCCACGGTCCTGTGAATTCCCAATTGTCTGTTTACTTGCCAGTCTGCCTACAGCCAGACTGCAGGCACAGAGAGCGTCTCTCAGCCTCACACATATATTTGGCAGTGACTGTTGGATGGATGGACGGACAGATGGATGGATGGATGGATGGATGGATGGACGGATGGATGGATGGATGGACAGATGGGTAGATGGATGATGAATGGGTGGATAGACAGGTAGATGGACAGGTGAATGGGTAGTGGATGGATGGATGGATAGATGGACAGACAGGTAGATGGACAAGTGGATGAATAGTGGATGGGTGGATGTCGTGGGTGGGTAGATGGATGGATGGATGGGTAAATGGATGGATGAATGGATGGATGGATGGACAGACAGGTAGATGGACAAGTGGATGAATAGTGGATGGGTGGATGTCGTGGGTGGGTAGATGGATGGATGGATGGGTAAATGGATGGATGAATGGATGGATGGATGGACAGACAGGTAGATGGATAGGTAGATGAATGGGTGGGTAGGTGGATGGACGGATGGGTGGGTGGATGGGTGTGTGGATGGGTAGCTGGATGCATGGGTGGGGGGGTGTGTGGATGAACAGATGGGCAGATGGATGGAAAGACGGATGGATGGATAGACAGATGAGTAGATGCATAGGTAGATGGGTGGTTGGGTGAATGGATGGGTGAATTCCATTTTTCCCTTCTCTCTCTCTCTGAGCTATCTTTTCTCTTCCCCTTCTGGCCATTAACTCTCCTGCCCCAGTTTGAAACCTTCCCTCCCTCTGGACACCTTCTGACCATTTTAGTGGTCCTTATTTCCCTGAAGCCACAGGGTTTATAGTTGGGACTTACTCTGTTGGATGCACTTGATTATGGAAATGTCACCTGGTTATACGAGAGCCCACCACAGCACAGTGTTTGTGCTCCAAGCTAGCGTGACTCCTGCCTGGGAAAGCTAACCACCAAGTACCCGAGCAGGGGACGCTACTCCTCCCGCCCCAACACCCCAGGGTGGCAGAGGGGGCCGGGGAGCGGGCCGGAGGGGCTTCCTGGACCTGGCTGTCCTGGCTTTGTCACTTACTTAGCAAATCAAGGCAGAGCGTGTGTGGAATGTAAGAATCCTGCTTTTTAGCTTTTGATGATTAGAATCTTTCAGTATTTTAAAGTGCTTTAAATAAAGAAAACATGTGGTAAGCCCCTGGGTGGCTGCTGGTGGCCCCATGCTGGCCCAGTTTGAGCCAGGCTCTCTTGAGGTCAGAGGGACATCTCTTGTGGCCTGGAGGGAGGCTGTGTCCATGGGGCTGAGAGGTGGAGAGGGGGCGTTAACGCAGGAGTGAGCTTGGGGGTGGGGGTGGGGGTGCCTGCAAGTGCCTGCGTTGGGCCCCTGGAGGGCCCGTCTGCGAGTCTTCCCTCGGGGCACCTCCTCTGCGGCCCTGCGCGGGCGGATGTCGGGAACTGGGTCCCATCTCCCACTGTCTCCTAAAGCCACCAGCCCAGCTCCTGGGTTTTCCTGCAGCATTTTATTTTCTTTTGACTGACTTGTGTAAACAGGATTTGGCCGGATTTTGATGAGCTGTGTTCTGTCCAAGCTGAGAGCAGGACCCACACACTTTTATCAAGCTTAAAATGATGCATTGGTCTGGTTAAACTTGCCACGGTGTATTCTGCTCCTGCCCACCATACGTTCCCCATCTTCTGCCTTGTGCTGCTTTAGTGGAATTTTCTTTGCTCTGTCGTTTCCCGTAGGGCTGTGGGAGGTGCACGGAACCAGTTTATGGCAAGGGGAAAGCTTTCCCCAGCTTGGTTCAACTCATGCCCTTTGAGGGAGTTGATTGTTTCCCACGGTGCAGACAGGAAACGAAGGTCACAGAGTTGGGGCACAATCGGGGACATGGGAGGCTGGTCCCTCCCTCCCCTGTTGGCCAAGTCCTCCACGGCCCCCCAATTGTCCTGCAGGGCACAGATGGGGTCTTACTCTGGGGGCCTCCCTGGTGTAGAGTGAGGGGCTTCGGGTGGCTTCCCGGCCGGGTCCCCCCACCTCTATGTGCTCAGAGGTGTGGGGCTGGCATGTCTCCGGATGATCCGGTGGCATGGAGTGGATTTTAGGGGGTGGGGGCGGGCTGTGTGCGCCTGAGCTGGGGGCCCCAGGGCAGCCCCGCCCTGCGCATTGCCGTGCGGGTGGGGTGTGCGCAGCCTCCGCGTGTGTCTGTGGCACGTGTGTTAACAGAGTCAGCGAACACGTTTTGCTGCCTTAGCGCAGGGCTGTCCCACCGCCCCTGGGCCTGGGCGTGGTGCAGCCCCGCGGTGACGGCAGGAGGGTGCCGTCGGCCCTGCCCTTGCTCCGTGGCGTCCCTGGCACCCTGGCACCCTGGCCCGGCCAGGCTCGGCTGGAGCTCAGACCCCTTGACCCGTGCCACCCAGAAAGCTGGGTGTAGCCAGGAGCCGCTCTCTGCCTGCTTTCCCTCCTGCGCCCTGGAAGTGCCGGTGCTTCCGTCCTGCCCCGCGTCCTGCGGGTTGGGGGCAGCCGGGGTCCTCGGGACTTGGTCACGAAGGGCTGGAAGGCGCCTGCCGGGGTGAGGAGCTGGGAGGGACAGGCAGGGAGCAGCATTCCTCCCTGGCCACATCCAGGTGGCCTGAGAGTCATGAGACGTCTTTCAAAATAAACCTCGGGGAAGGGGCCTCTCGGAAGGCGGCCTGCACGGGGGACACGCCTGCTCTCTGATCGGGCTGCCCACCGTGCCCCCCGGGCCGACCCAGACCTTCGGTCAGGTCTTCTGAGCCTCCAAGGGCGGCGCCCGGCTGGGCCGGCTGGGTCCGTGTCCCCGAAGTCCTGGACAAGGCTGGAGTTGCTGCAGGAGGGCAGGGAGGGCCTGGGTCTGTGCTCGGCCCCGCCCCACCCGCACGCGTCCTCCCCTGTGCAGGTGGCCCAGAGCTTCCGGCCTTAGTTCTGCCCTGTGATGGCACTGAGTGGTGGGGGCAGAGCCTCCAGGCCTCGGCTGCGCTGGCTCCTTCGGGGACAGTTTAGTGTGTGAGGAGGACGGGACGGGACAGGGAGCTGGGTGGCCTCTCCGGCCCTGGACAGCGCCCATGCCCTGACCCTCGCCATGCATACTGAGCCCTCCTGAGCATGCATACTGCAGGCTTACACATGTGTGTGCACACACACACTCACCCTCGTGCCCCCAGGACTGGGGTCCAGCAGATGTAGGGTCTGGGGTCGCCCCCTCGGCAGATCCACGGGGACTCCAGGCCCTAGGCTTCCTGCTTCTGTACCAACTGTCCCCCTCCCACCCAGCCCCACACCCTTTCTAGCCCTCCCCTGTCCCCAGCCCAAATGCAGGTGCCACCCCGATCCCGCCTGGAGCTCCTGTCCCTGAGGAATTGGGGTGGGGGGTCCCTGCATCCTCCCTGCAGCCTCGGCAGGGGCACCCCCTCTCTGCCCACCTCTCCCTGCTGCCAGCCTGGTGCCCGCTGTGCTGGGGGCCCCCTGCCTGTCCCCCAGAGGGCCGTCCACCCTGCCTCTGGTGACCGCTCGTTGGCCTCTGCCCTGAGCTGTCAGGGACTCCGGGTATGGAGAAGGGCCTCATTTCCTGGCGGTCATGTGTCCTCGTCATTTCCCACTCATGGGGTGGTGAGCAGTCAGCTCTCCCTTGGGGACAGCTCTGGGGTGCAGCCCTCTGCTCGCCTGTTTAGTGTCTTGAGAGCAAGGTCAGGGGGCAGGCCTGGGAATGGGGGCTCGGGTGGGGGCATCATGCAGTCTGCTCACCGAGGCAGCTCCTCCAGGACGCCAGGGTGGCAGGACCACACTCCAGGGTGGGAATCCTGGGGAGACAGCAACCAGGCCCCTGGACACGACGGGAAAGACATTTCCCATCCACCTGGGCAGGTGTGGGAGCATGGCCCTTGGGCGCCCGTCCCCTGCAGAGAGCCCAGAGCCCTGCTTCCCAACACTGACCAGTGGGGGGAGGCGGCCAGGCCCCCCTGCAGACCCCCCTGAGTCAGGGAGCTGCGAGCCTTAAAGTGAAGCTTTAAAAAGGAAAAGAAGAGCCTGGATGCGGCGTTAGGGCTTCCGGTCGGAGGGGGCCCGGGACGGCCTGCACCTCAGCCCGCCCAGGCTGGTGGGTTCTCGAGGGAATTTTTGCACCTGAGTCAGCACCTGAGCGGCAGGCAGTGCGGGGACCCCAGGAAGGCAGGGCGGGCAGTGCGGGGGCCGGGCCGTGAATGTCACGCCACCAGCGCGTAGCCTGGAAGTGGTGACAGTGGGAAAGTTTCATTAGCACAGTGAAAACTTAAAACTTAAAACCCCATAGAACTCCTAAAAAAGAAAACAAGGAGTGTGCCCCCGGGAGCCCCAGGCAGGCCTGAGAGCAGCCCAGCCCCCTGCTGAAGGCACATCCCCCTGGGCAGCACCACCCAGGGCCCAGTGCCCAGGAGCGACACAGACTGAGGGTGCTGCACAGACTGGGGGTGCGGCACAGACGGGGGGTGCTGCACAGACTGGGGTTGTGGCACAGACCGGGGGTGCCGCACAGACCGGGGGTGCGGCACAGACTGGGGGTGCTGTGGAGACTGGGGGTGCGGCACAGACTGGGGGTGCTGTGGAGACAGGGGGGGCAGCACAGACGGGGTGCGGCCAGGGCGAGCTCCTGAGCTGGAGCCGGGACCCTGCGTCTGGCCGGGAGGTCCGCCAGGTGGGGGGCCCTTGTGGGCGCCCCGAGGTGCAAGAGCCCGTCCTGTTCTGGCCACAGCAGGGGTGCCCGCAAGGGCCCCTCCCCCGCCCACCTTCAACTGGGAATAACCCGGACGCCTGCTGTCCTGGCAGTAGCTAGAGGGGAATTTTCTAGATGCTAAAGTTCCTGGGAAACAGCCTATGGCTGAAGTGCAGCAGGGGATTGGCTTGGCAAGGGGGACAGGGCCAGAAGGCTGTGTCACCGCCCTGCTCCCCGGCCAAGGCTATGTCCCTTGCCGTCCTGGACCCCCCTCCCCAGGGCTGGGGCACGGCCCGCTCTCAGGCTGTGGGGTGAGGGCCCTGGGGCGACTTCTGGGAAGAGCCGAGAGGGCAGGAGCCGCGGGCCTTGGGGCAGCGCGTGTCTGTCCTGGGTCCTGCAGTCTGGGCCTCTCCCGCATGCCCCCTGGGGCTCCCAGCTGCCCCTCACCCCAACTGCCCACCCCGCGCCCGGGCACCTCCAGGGCTCCGCATCCCTGAAGCCCCGTCCATCTTCCTGCCCTGCCCAGCTGCCCTAAGAAGCTGCAGAGGCGCTGCCTTGCAGGTCCTTCAGAGTCTGGCCACACAGGGTCCCGCAGGGTGGGCACACACCTGCCTGTCCGCTACGCCTTCCCGGGTGTCTGTGGGACCCACCAGGACAGTCGCAGGTCACCCCATGGCCGGGCAGGCTACACAGCTCACACCTGGTCCTGTCCCTGCCCCTTACCCACCTGTGCTCTCACACCTGGGCCTGCCCCTGCCCCTCACCCACCTGTGCTCTCACACCTGGGCCTGCCCCTGCCCCCAGCTACCAGGAGTTCAGAGGAAGGGTCCTGCCACTTTCTCGCAGCAGACAGACCCCGTTTCTGTGAAGTTGGCTTCTCTGACCTTCACAGAGACATGGGATAGGGGAGAGGGGTCTGGGAGCTGGGGGATTCAGAAGAAATCAGCCAGCCACCTGGTATAGCCGCTGTTCCTCTCCCGATGGGTGTCCCGTCCTACCTCTGCTCCCCTCTGAGACACAGGGTCCGGGGGAGGTGAGGGGAGGAGATGGGCCTGCATCCCACTCGGCAGCAATAAAACCTGTTCTCGGAAGCACGCTGCCCGGGGCCGGCCTTCACCTGGGCTCGGTGAGGCTGCCCACTGTGGAACTAGGAGCTTAGGATGTCAGCGTCCACTCAGGCCTGGGTCCAGGGTCCCCCCAGAAAGCTGCACCCAACCCTTCTTGCCAGGCACTGTGCAGGGTTTGCTTTCCTCGTGGTTTTCTTTTTTTTGTCTTTTGGAAAGGGCTTATAAAGTGTGGTTACCACGGCTTTTGTTCTTGATTCCTATTTCCAATTCTCACTGCACACCCCCCCCCCAAAAAAAAAAACATGTTCAGAATTTTCCTGGGATTTTCCCTCCAGATTCAGTTATGGGAATCAGCATAAGAACGAAGTTGTGAAACCTGTGCCCAGATTGCCTTCTCTGTAAATCCCCAGAGCAGGCACTGGGGCGCTGGGGCGCTGGTGAACGGCCCCTCAGGGCACTCCTCGGCCCCCCCTCCCCTCCCACGCCCGGATAATCTTCCCTCTTCCTTGAAAAATAAACTCTGCAGGGAAACGGGCGAGGTAGGCCCTGGCTGGCCACCCCCACCCCAGCTAACCTAGAATCGACTTCCTGTCTCTATGAACTTGCTTAGTCCCATTATTTCGTATCAGTGAGATCATAACGACACTTGTCCTTCTGTGCCTGGCTTATTTCACCCAGCATGAATATACTTTCAGACTCGTTCGTGTTGGTGCATGTACCAGAATTCATTCCTTTTTATGGCCCCTGTCTCCTCAAAATTAAAGCACAAAAACCTTCATTGTGTTTTGGTTAAATGAATAAAGCACACACACTGTAAAGACATAGTCTTAACTGTTCACGTAAAAATAGCCTTAAAAAGCAAAAACAATGGCAGATGGCCTGACATCTCTCTCAGGTGTATTCTGTCCCACCTGGATGGCCGTGTTCTACCGCCTGCATCCCCCAGCCTCCCTGCTCGAGGGCCTTGGGCGCTGCCTCCCGCCCTGCCGCAGGCGCCCCTCCCGCCGTGGGCGCACCACCCCCCACAGGTACCCCTCCCCCCTGCTGCGCTGGGCCTGGCCACCTGCACCTGGCTGTCCCCCAACATGCCTCACTTTTGTTCCCTTGCATCACCCCAAGCCCTGCCACGTGTTGTAATCTCTGCCCCGCCCCGCCCCGCCCCATAGGACGTCTCACCCCCGACCCCACTGTGCCTTGGAGGCTCTGTTTGACTCGGTCCAGTCTCCCTGTCGCCTTCTGAGCTGCACACCCACCCCTGCACCCCCGCCCTGGGGCTAGGAGGACCCTCTCTTTTCTGGGTGCACAGGGAAGCAGGGACCAGCATCTGTTGCCCAAGTGACCAGCTGCCTGCAGCATCTGTGCGGGAAGGGCTGGGCACAGCGCCCTGCTGGGGGCCTGTGGATTCCAAGCCTTCCTCCCCGCAGGGCGGCTGCGTCCCAGCATGGCTCCGGCCTGCTTTCCAGGGGGAGGCAGGGAGCCGTGGGCCAGGACCCTCCCCAAACAAAGCAGGGCCAGCTAGTGGGGAGGGGCGACCAGGGGAGCCACTGGGCAAGCCCGCGTGGAAGCAGCAGCCTGCGCAGGGCCTCCGGGCCGCGTGCTTAGCGCCCTGGCAGGTAGAGCCGGGGTTCAGGAGGTTGGCTCTCCCACCCCAGGGAACACTCTCCGCGGACACGTCCCCCCTCTGCCCTCCCGTGGTCTTCTCTGTGCTGCTGGGGGTGGGGCCACCCAGTATGGCCCCCTCGGGCCTCAGCCACTCTGCTGAGATAAGCGTGGCTGGGGCAGAGCCATTGCTGCTGGGGACGCCCTGTGGCCTTCGTCCCCAGGACTGAGTGCTGTGGTATTTCTGTTGAAGTCAGTTCTCCATATTACCAAGCCCGGTGCCCCCAAAACAATCTGGTTTCTGCCCTCAGGAAACTCCTGTGTCTGTGCAAAAGGTTTCAGTCCTTTTGGGGGTCCTACCTGCCTCAGCGACGCTCAAGAGGGAGGTGATATGAGGAGGGAGGTGATATGAGCAGGGAGTCCAGGGCAGAGCAGAGACCCCCGAGGCCAGCTCTGCAGCCCACATCCCCTCCCGGCTCAGCCTGCGCTGGGTAGCCACCATGGCACAAGGGCTCCTTGTTTTCTGACCCCACCCCCCAATCCTAGAGCTCAGGGGTCAAGACAGGACAGAGCAAGAGTCACCTCGGGGTGGGGAGAGGAGCGCCCGCGCACAAGAATTTGGGGTGCCTGGGCAGCATGTCTTCACACCGGAGCCTACGCTCTCTTAGAGGCACAACCCGTACGTCATTTTTTCACATTCAGTAGAGGGGCACCCCATAAAGGACAGGGCACAGTTGATGGGGAAGTTTGTAAATGCTCAACCAGGAGTGTCCCCTGCCTGTCTCTGGCCTCTCCACCTGCCCCTGGTGCCTCCACTTGGCTGCCCAGGCAGGGCTGCGTGGGTATGTGTGGTGGCATGCCCTAGCGGGCGAGGGGGACCTGGAGCTGTGCAGCGGGGGGCCACGTCCCCAAGGTGGGGGGCTCCTTTCTCTCTCTGCACCAAGGTGCCCTTTGGGCCAGCAGGCCCCGGGGCGAGGGGGGGCTCTTCACCACCCCCCTGTGTTCTCCCCAGGTTTGCTACCTGTGCCACAGCCTCCTGATGCTGGCTGGGGTGGTGGTCAGCTGCCAGGACATTGCTCCAGACCAGT
Source organism: Myrmecophaga tridactyla (assembly GCA_004026745.1). Taxonomy (NCBI): domain Eukaryota; kingdom Metazoa; phylum Chordata; class Mammalia; order Pilosa; family Myrmecophagidae; genus Myrmecophaga; species Myrmecophaga tridactyla. The sequence continues at coordinate 12,648 of PVIY010025550.1, read as the reverse complement.
GGGTGAGTCTCCCCAGACAATCCCCAGGATGGGGGGTGCCCATCCTGGCGTCAGTGGCGTTGGCACCTGGCCCACTGCCGGGAACTGAGAGGAGCGGGAGGCTGAGGAGGCGCAGGCTGGCCGGAGCCTTCCGGGGCCTGCAAGGCTGCCTGAGGGACGCCGGCCTGTGCCCCCAGCAATGCCCCGACCCTCTCCTCCCCTCCCTGCTCGAGCTCTAAGCGGTCACTCCATTATGCCCCTCCCTTCCTCTGCGTTCCTCTGTCCTCCCACCCTGCTTTGGAGGCGCCCTGCCCATGCCACCCCTCCCCCGCCGCAGGGCGAGCTGCAGCTGCTGTGCATGCGCTTGGACCGCCACATCAGCACCCACATCCGGGAAAGCCCCCAGGCCATGCACCGGACCAGGCTCAAGGACCTAGCCACACAGACCTATGTCCGCTGGCAGGAGCTGCTGGCCCACTGCCAGCCCCAGGTGTGGCCCTGTCCAGCCCCCAGACCGGAAGGGAAGGGAAGTGGTCAAGGGGGGCGGACCAAAGCCCCTGAGGCAGCTGAGCCCCTGGCGGGGGTGGGAGGCACCATGCCTTGGGGGACCCTCATCGCTCCCAACAAGAGGCCCCTGCCCGCTGCAGGGCAAGGCCAGGGGCAGAGCGGCGCTCCCTCCCGCAGCAGTGCACGGAGAGGCTCGGCCCTCGGGAGGGGAGCTCGTGGGCCGGGAGGGGTCAAGGGCCGCCCACTGCATGAGGAGTGCTGCCAGGCTGCCCGGGGCCTCCTGCCTCTGCAGCTGCCACCTCCACATCACCGCCACCCTCTCCACCCCCACCCCGTGCTTTTCTCAGCCCCTCTAGCTGGTGCTTATAGGATGCAGCCCTTTCCTGCTCCCACGGGTCCCCGCCAGGCCATTTGGCTCTTGTCCCCATTGTACCGATGAGGAGACTAAAGGGACCCTCAGCTCAGCCCCCTGTTGCTTCGCTTGCCTACCAGGGCCCGGCTGGCCTGGGCACCTTCCCTTCCTGGAACCCTGGCCCTAGCCAGCCTGAGCGGGGTCTGGGAACCCTCTCTTCATCTGCTGGGCCTGCCCGGCGCCCTCAGGCTCTCCCCTCACCGTCTCTTCGCCTCTGACAGCCTGACACAGCAGCCACAGGCTGTCGCAAGAGTGTGAGAAGGCTGGGGGCAGTCCTCACCGCAGGCCCCGAGGGGACCAAGGCAGGGACAGCGAGTGAGCCGCGGAGAGGAAGAGGCGGGAGACCTGGCAGAGCCAGGTGCGAGCACCCTATTTCTTTCCCCCACCCCCCCACGAGGCCTGCGGTGCAGGGACCCCCAGCGCCTGGGGCAGAGGAGGCCCGCGGCAGGTGGCGAGTGGGCCCCGGCCAGACTGGGGCGCCTCGGGATGGCGCGGGCCCCCCTGGGCCCAGGTCCACACCCGCGTGTCCTCCTTGCCGCAGGCCCAGTACTTCAGCCCCTGGAAAGCCATCTGAGGGAGCGGGCGGCGGCCGGCGTGGGGCTCCCGGCTCAGGCAGGAAGTGAAGGAGTCAGGCCAGAGGACACCCCGATGCTGACGGGCCAGAGGACACCCCGATGCTGACGGGCCTGCTGGAGCCGGAGCCCGCGTCCACCGCTGCCCCCGCCCCGCCCTGCCCTTCGCATGCCCCCCCCCGCCATGCATCTTTTCCTCCCCAGGCTTTGGCCCCGAGCTCCGGCTTCCTGGGCCCTGCCCACCCTCCTTGCCCTCTCCCTTGGCGAATGTGAGGTCTCTTTGTGCCTGTTAAAGTCTTGTTTCAGCATCAGTGGTTCAGGAGGTGTCTGTCTGTCCACCCCTCGCCCGCCTCCAGCTTCTGCTGGATTTTCACCTCGGACAGTCCTTGCCTGGCGGCCGAGAATGGCTGTCCTCCCCCCAGCGGGCCAGCACCCTGGAAGGCAGGGCGGGGAGCCTTGCTTGGACCCGCTGGGGAAGGTCTGCGGGACAGGGTGGGGGCCGCAGCTGGACTGTCCCCGGGTGATGGGGGCTCTGAGGTCGGCGCCCAGACCTAGGATGGGGAGGCGCCCAGAGGCAGGCCCCCCGCGGCTTAGCTCTCCCTCGGCCCAGCCCGAGGCCTGTTCTGTGGGTCCAGGTCCCTGGCGGGGTGCCCCTCGAGAAGCGTGGGGGTGCCTCTGTACCCCCAGACATCCCAGGGTTTCCACTTTCTCATTTGTCTGTTCTTCCAGCCCCAAGACCCCATTACCCATCTCTGGTCCATCCTACGTTTCCTGGGCTGGGGTGGGGGATTTGCAGGGGGAACAAAAGGTAGGTGGGTGGTAGCAAGGGGCCCCTCCTGGACTCAGCCCAGGTGTCCGCCCAGTGAGCCTCGCGGGGCCGAGGCATCCCCCTGCGAGTCAGGTTAAGGCAGGCTAGCAAGAACCCCAAATTAGGGGAGACTCCCCCAAAAGAAGGGCCTTGGGGCCAGGTGACCCATCTGCAGGCTTCCTGGGCCCGTTTCAGTGCCGCCTCTCCCTCGGGAACCCAGAGCATCTATTATTCAGCGTTCACAGCACCCAGGCCAGGGCTGGGCCCTAAAGAAGGTCTCCCCACCTTGGCCCCTGCTAAGTGATAGGGGGAGGAACCCGGGCCGCGGCCACTCCGATGCCCTGGCAGCACGGCCCAGAGCTCTGGTTTCTGCCCCTCTCCACCTGCCCCCTCGGCCCGAGCACCATGGCAGCCCCGGCACTGTCGGCCCCAGCGCAGACCCCAAGATACAAAAAGAGGGGAGGACGCCTGGCCTCAGCCCCGGATGGCGGCCCTTAGTGCTGGGCGGCCTGACAGGTCAGCCGCCGCTCCCCAGGCTGCTCTGGAAACCACCTTTGTAATTTCCCTTCTTTGTTCTCGCTGCCAAGGGCAGAGCGGGAGTAGCGAGGCCTGAGAGGCCGCACCTGGGAGTTTCCAGTTCTCAAAGCTGCCCCTGTCCCTTGACAGGGACTTCTAAGCCCCTGTCCCCTCCGTCCACATCCTGGGTCTCCTACGCTGCCCTCCCCTCCCCTGCGCCCCAAACCTACTCATACTCATCCCCGAGGGAAATAGATAGCTCGGAGAGAGGAGGTGTGGGTGACAGCTCAGCCCCTGCAGAGACCTGACTGTAACCTGAGCAGAGGTGTGTGCCGGGAGGTCACCCAAGGGCGTCCGCCGCCTGCTGCGACCTGTAACGGGCCCTCTCTGCGACCAGCCTGCAAGCCGACCATTGCCTGGACACGAAAAGGGCCCCGCGCTCTGCTTGCAGCCTCACCACTTTCCCCTCGAGGCCTTCGACCTTCTAGCCCTTGGGAAAAGGCCGGGGATATCCTGATAGAAGCCTCTGGAAAAGCAGCATCCGGGGCTGTGATGACGGATGTTTTCCTGCTTCCTTTTGGTGACGGTGGTTGGGAAGGGAAGGGCTTCCCAGGTGGACAGCCCCGATAACTCTATTTCTGGAGGAAGTACAGAGAGGAAGTCCTCTTCCTAAGTCCCCGCTCACCTCTGTCCCCAGGCCCTTGGAAAGGCCGCTGAGGGGTGACCCACCTACGCTTTCTCACTTCCCCATCTGTGGGTGGATAGCAGCCTCGGGGCCCCCAGCGGGAGGGACCCTGTGTGCGTGCACCCTGGGCCTTGCTCCCTGCAGAAGGCTGCCCTGCAAGACGGCAGGGGGTGGGGGTGGGGGAGCAGCTCAAAGGAGGGGCGTCGTGGCCTTAATTCAGGGTGGGGGCCACTGGCTTTCAGCTGGGACTCTTGGGCCCAGCTCTAGAGGCTGGCCTGAGCTGCCAGTACATCCTTGGAGTTGCTCAGAAGGCACTTCTCAGTCTTTCCTCGACTTGGCCTTCCATAGAACATGCTAGAAGGACCCTAGGGAGACCAGACAGGTACCTGAGCCTTACTCCCCCTTTCCTTCCCCTCCATTAGTATTTTCTTTTCCCTTAATTTAAGACCCAGGAATCCTCATTTTCTACCCATTGTGCTTTTATTTAAACATATGAATCACGAGGAAGTAGTCACGTAGGAAACTTTATCCCCTGCCCACCCACCATCCACCCACCCATGGCAATGGCCAGTGCTGGAAAGGAGCAGAAAACACTGCAGAAAACGAGGGAAGGTGGAAACGGGGAGGAGGGGGGAGCTGGAGGCTTAATTTGGAGTTGGCCTCAGAGGGTTAGCAGGAGATCACCCCACTTCCGCCTCCATTCCCAGCTGGGGTATGGAGCCCTCCGCTGGGGAAGCTCCCCTCCCAGGCGGAGCCAGGGAGACCCTGCCTCCACCCATCCTCACACCCAGAAGCAGGGTGGGGGTGGGGGGAGGGAGCAGATAGCAGGAAGTGGATTGTTTGGGGCCCGAGAGTTGTTAGGATATACTGTGACTTAGTGAAAAGACAGGAAATAGGGAGTCCAGAAACATGACTTAAAAATTCTGACTTAATTATCCAACCATACGACTTTGGGTAAGTTATTTAACTTTTCTGAGACTCATTTTATCTGTAAAATGGGAGTAACAATATGTGCTTTCTAAAGGGTTTCAGGAACAGGGCCCAAAGCACAGAACAGGTGCACGGGCCACTGGCAGGCCAGTCTCCATGCCTCCTGGCTTCAAACGGCACCCCCTCCGCAGCCAGGGGCCCTCCCCTGCCCACCAGTGCCCTGCTTCCCCTCTATCTCCAGCATCTCCAAGGCCACAGCGTTTTTATTATTTTTCTTTTAATGGAAAGATCTGGGAAATGTGGCTTTGGCCAGGGCGGAGAAGGGGCTTTTATATGTACCAGCAAAGACCCGATTGTTAACTGAGGCCAACTGGGCTGTGGGCCCCAGTTATCTGCACCCTCTCTGGTCTCCAGTTTTCCAGTGCCAAGTTCCAACACCGAACAAAAGCGGCTGTTGGGCTGATTTATCAGCCGGATCTGCTGATGGGGCCTAAATGTTCCTTGGCGGAGGCCTGCGCTCCCCCCCCCCACCCCGCGGACATCCCACATCCCGTCACCTCTTCCCTTTGTCGTTCTCCCCAACCCCACCGCAGCCAGAGGTGGCCTCTGTCTCCATGTGCGGGCGGTGAGATGGGTTGGGTGATGGTGGCCGCCTCGGGGTTCCTTTGTCCACCTGCCCAGCTCTGAGGGCCAGCTTGGCAGGAAGCGGGACATCAGACCGCCCAGGGGGCCGGAGCGCCCAGTGACTTCTAGGACAGGCTGTGGGCGGGGGCTGGCGGGCCTGGCGGCGGGGCTGGGCTGCGCGGCTCCCCTCAGCCCCTTCCACCTGCATGGCCCGCCGCGGGCCACTTGTTAACCTGCTTCCTCGGCCTCAAGTCCCGACGGGAGCGCGTCCCCTCCCTGGAGCTTGAGACCCAAGGCCCACTCCTGCTCCGGCGACGCGAGGGTCTACACGGTGGGCGAGGCCCACTCCAGCCTGAGGACGGGGGCTAGTGGGCTTGGGGGCAAAGAATCGCGGCAGAATTTTGGACCCTAAGACCGCTCCGACCGGCGGGGCAGAGAAGCCCCGCGTTCCCCTGCGCGCATCCCCCCCACGCGGGCCCCGGTGGCTGGCCCGCGAGCGTTCCGGTAACCCCAACTTGGGAAGCCCCCCGCCCCGTCTGCGACCCCCAGCCCGGCCGCCGGACCCGCGGAAGGCCTCCGGGGGACTCTCGGGGAGAACGGGTGAGTCCGATTAGCCCGCGGCGACGCCCGGGAGCCCGCCCCACCTCCCAGCGCTGTGGCGCAGCCCACGACTCCCAGGCCCGGGGCGACGCGGCCGGGGAGGGGCGGGCGGGTCGCAGCCCCCTCCTGGGCGGGCCTGCGGGTCCCGCCCCGGCCTCGCTCGACCCCCCCCCATTGACGTCAGGGAAGGGGGCGGGGAGCGGCGGCGGCCGGGGAGAAAGCCGGCGCGGAACGCGGGCAGCCTGAGCCCGGGGGCGCGGAGCCGATCCCGGACCCAGGGGCAGGCAGCTGCTGGGGGGCACGGGCGGCGCCCAGGGACCGAGCGCGCGGAGAGGTAAGTGCGGCCGAGGCTGCGGGGCTCGGCGGCCGCCGCTTTGTCTCTCGGCTCGGGCCTGGGAGTCTAGGGACGCGGGACGGGACAGCGGCGGGGACAGCTGTCCCCTCGAGGGCCCTCCTGTGCCCCCTCCGCGGGCTGACTCGCGGGGGTGTGCCCAGCGCGGGCGGCCGCGGGGTACGGAGATGGGGAGCGGGCTCGGCGGGGCGGGGGATCCCCCCGCCGTGGCCGGCATCCCCGCCAGGCGCCCGAGCTGCCCGCGAGTACTCCCTCCACCCCCCGCGACGGAAAGTTTGGGGGCGGGCTGGGCCGAGGCCGCAGTGGTGGCATCGGATTTCCCCGCCGCGGCCCCCCGTTCCGCCCGGGAGGCGGGTCGCCCCGGGAAGCCAGGCCGGAGATCCGTGCCGGGCCACCCTGTCCCCGGCTGGAGCGCCACGACTTCCCGGCGGTAGCTTGGGCCGGGCACGCGTGGGGGTCGCCCAGCGTGCGCCCCGGGCTCCCCCATTCCCTCGGTCCTGGGAGGGGCTAGGTGGGGGCTGCGCCGCGCGCGCGGGTCTTGGCGCGTGCCGCGGGGTCCGGCCCCGGCCTCGGGTACGGGGCGGAGGGAGGGCTGGGGGAGTGTTGGGGGCGGTGGGGGGAGCCGCCGCGCGCCCCCTTCCCGCGCCCCGGCCGGGGCCGACAGGGGGCGTCCGCAGGCCGGGCTCCGCCACGCTCCCGGCGCCGCCGCTTTGTTTGCGTTCAAATCCCCGGAGCTGGGGGAGGGGGACGGCCGGGGCCGGGTCCTGGCGGGGACCGCTGGTTTGGGGTAAGCAGGTCCCCGGCTCCCGCGTCTCTGAGCTCGGCGCTGGAGGGCTGGGGCCGCCGGAGACCCCTCCCGCCGGCGCGCCCTGCTCGGCGTCCCCCGGGGCGCCTCCCCGGGGCTGAGAAGGCTGGTCCGCCCCGGGGGCGCGCGGGGGGCGCCAGGGCCGCGGCCCGGCAGGCCCGAGGGGAGCCCCCCTCCTCCGCACGGCCAGGGAAGCCTGAGGGGAGCCCCGAGCCGACCCCGGGAGCTCGCCGCCCCCCCCCCCGGCCGGGGCGAGGAGGAGGGTGGGCCGGCGCTCTCCCCGCCCACCCCACCCACTTCCTGCCTCCTTCTGGAGCAACAAAGGGGCCTCGGGACGCCCGGCCCCTCCGGCGGCGGCCGCACTCCGGCCCTGCCGAGGTGGAACGGCGCGGGGCTCCGCTCGGGCTATTGTCTGCGCCGGGCAGGGAGAGGCCGGGGCCCGGGCGGCCGCTGGGGGCTGGGCCCAGTCCCCCCGAAGGGGGCTCCGAACGGCTCCCCCGGCACACGCGCCGCCCCCCCGCCCCCCGTGGGGTTTGCGGCCCAGAATTAGGACTTGGGGCGGCTGGACCCGTGGAGGCAGGGCCTGCTTCCTGAGGTTATTTTAAGAAACCCTCGACCCTTTCAGGTGTGGGGGAGGGGTCGCCGCTTTCTATATTTTTCACCTCCTTCCTGTTGAGGGGGGTGGTCAGGAGAAGACTTGGAGTGGAGGAGATGGGACGAGTCCACTCCTCCAGCTGACTCCGCGCCTTCCCCTTCCCCCAGGGAGATCCCACAGTCTTTGGGGGTACCGCGAAGTATGGGGGTGATGGGGACAGCCGGGGTCTCCTGGAAAGGCCTGGTCAGGTGCTGGTTCAGTGCATCCTGGCCAGGCTGAAGGGGCCCCTGCGCTCAGGTTTCTCCGCTGTGTTTCTGACCCTTTCTTTCCCCCAGCAGGGCAGCTGGCCGGGGCTGAGTGTCCACCATGGCCCCATACTGGGCTGTCTGGGTACTGGCCGCGGGGCTCTGGGGCCTGGGTGCTGGGGCTGAGATGTGGTGGGACCTGGTGCCTCGGAAGACTGTCTCCTCTGGGGGTGAGTGCCTGGAGGCGCAAGGCGGAGGGGCGGGTTGGGGGGGGACTGGGAGGGCTGCCAGGCTGGCCCGGCAAGCTGGGTGTCTTCAGGCTGTGGGGTGGGGGAGAGGTTGTGGCACAACTTTCTAAGAAGCCAGAGTGGGTGGGCCCAGGGACCTAAAACTTAGGGGGCTCTGGAGATCTCTCCCTGACTCCCCAATGCTGGCTGTCCCAGCTTCGCCTGCGTGGCGGAGAGTCCATGCTGCCCGGTGCTTGGCATGTCTTACTTTTTGAGTGGTCGCTAGCGTTGGGACCCAGGGCAGGTGGAATCTGTCAGGTGTGACCCCCCAGCCCCAGGAGCCTTTCTAGCCCTGACCCTCTGCCCCCAGGAACCCCCAGCGTCGGCCCTACCTGACCCCTCTGCTGCCCTGATACCCTCCCCTCGGGTGGCCCTGGATGTGTGTGTGTGTGGGCACTGCTGAAGTGGGCAGCGGGCTAACAGCCCCCTCGTGCGCACGCACCTGCACAAACAGGTGATGTCAGGTGTTTGTGTCCCCTGTGCACCCCTGGGACCTGGCGATGAGCTCAGCTCCCTCAGGCTCCACTGCTGCTAACGAAGCCCTCCCGTGCCGGCCTGTGTCTGGGCTCTTCCTTGCTTCCAAAGACTAAGAGTGCCGTGAGGGGTACCCTGACGACAGCTTGGCAACTGTTTTGGGGGCTGACATGGGACGTGCATGACCACCAGTGCTCCCTAGCTTTGCCCTCTCTGGCTTCAGCCTCCCTGGCCTGGCCCCCGACCCCAGCGGCTCCTCTGGACCCTGCCATCCCCAGCTCAGCTCAGAGGCCGGCTCTGCTCGCCCCGCCGTACGGCCTGGGCAGGCTGGATCTGGAGCTAGCTGACCAGAGGCAGGGAGCACTCACCAGTGTCCCTCCCTCCTGCCCTGCTGGGCCTGGGGCCGGGGTCAGGCTGAGCCGTGATGTGGACAGCGGGCAGAGGAGGCTGCTGGAGCCCAGGAGCTGGGAGGGGGAGCGGGGGCGCGCCCGGCACCGCAGCCCGAGGGGCTGCTGACCCTGGGAGCCGGGCCCTCGCTCTGATGGCTTCCTCTGGCCGGAAGCTGTGGCTGAGATATCCTTCCTGGCTCCTGGGCAGCCGGATCTGCCCCCTCCCGGGCTGGGAAAGGCCTGTGGAGTGCGGGCTGTGTTGTGGGGCACCGGGGTGACCAGTGAAGGGAAGGCTGCTGGGGGGCCGCCACGCAGTCCCCTCCACCCTGTTCAGCCCTGCCCTGTCCCCGCAGAGCTGGCGTCCGTGGTGCGGCGGTTTTCCCAAACGGGCATCCAGGATTTCCTCACGCTGACCCTGACCGAGCAGACCGGGCTCCTGTACGTGGGCGCCAGGGAGGCGCTGTTCTCCTTCAGTGTCGAGGCCCTGGAGCTGCAAGGAGTGGTGCGAGCCGGGGGCGGGGCTGGGCAGGGCGGGGCCCAGGGGTGCTGCAGGGTCCGGCAGTCCCGCCCCCGTCCTGCCTCTGATGGGAATCAGCCCTGGGCTCTGCCCCTTCTCACCACTTCCCGCATTCCGGTAGCGGAGCCTTCGGAAGCTTCTGTCCTCTGCTGAAATAAACCCCGAGAGTGGTGACTGGGTCTCCTCCATGGTGTCCCCTCGCCGCCCCCACAGGCGCTCTCAGTGCCCCCTGTGCTGTGGCTGACCTGCCCCCTCCCTCTCTCCCTATCCCCAGATCTCATGGGAGGCCCCGGCTGAGAAGAAGGCCGAGTGTATCCAGAAAGGCAAGAGTAACCAGGTGGGCGCTTGGAGCCCTGGGGGGCAGGCAGAGCCACAGGAGCTCCCTACTGGCCGCATGACACCCCCCTCGAGCTCTGCCCTTGTCCCCAGTGCTGGTCTCGGTCCCATTCTGGGTGCACGTGTCCCCAGGTCTTGCACTCTCACACTCACAAACTGCACACCTCTCTCCCCCAGACGGAGTGTTTCAACTTCATCCGCTTCCTGCAGCTCTTCAACACGTCCCACCTGTACACCTGCGGCACGTACGCCTTCCAGCCCAAGTGCACCTACATCGTGAGTGCCCCTCCCCTGGGACCCCTGGGCCTTGTCCCCAGGCCCCTCCCTCCATTGTCTCGTCCTCACTGTCCCCTTCCTGCCCCCAGGACATGCTCACCTTCTCCTTGGAGCGGGGAGAGTTTGAGGACGGGAAGGGAAAGTGTCCCTACGACCCGGCCAAGGGCCACACCGGCGTGCTTGTGGGTGAGTGGCTGCCCCAGCGCTGGCTCGGAGACCCCGGACTACCGGCCCCACTCGGGGATGCCGGGCTGGGTGGATCCTCGCCTGCTTCCCGTCCGGCTGACCCCTGTCCCCCACAGACGGCGAGCTGTACTCGGCCACGCTCAACAACTTCCTGGGCACCGAGCCCGTCATCCTGCGCAACATGGGGCCCCACTACTCCATGAAGACTGAGTACCTGGCCTTCTGGCTAAACGGTGAGCCCCCGGGCCCCGGCCAGGGCTGGGGGAGGGGCCGCAGCGGCCCGGGCCCCCCCCCGCCCTGCTAACCCCGCTCCCCTCCCGCAGAGCCGCACTTCGTTGCCTCTGCCTATGTGCCCGAGAGCGTGGGCAGCTTTACGGGCGACGACGACAAGATCTACTTTTTCTTCAGCGAGCGGGCCGTGGAGTACGACTGCTACACGGAGCAGGTGGTGGCCCGCGTGGCCCGCGTGTGCAAGGTACCGGCAGTTCGTTGCGCCGGGGGGCCCGGGAGCCCGGGGGCCGGGCTGACCGCTGTGCTCCCCCTGCCGCCCGCTAGGGCGACCTGGGCGGCGCGCGGACGCTGCAGAGGAAGTGGACCACGTTCCTGAAGGCGCGGCTGGTGTGTGCCGTTCCCGGCTGGCAGGTCTTCCTCAACCAGCTGCAGGCCGTGCACACCCTGCAGGGCGGCTCCTGGCACAACACCACCTTCTTCGGGGTCTTCCGGGCGCGATGGCGAGTTGACCGGGGGGGACTGGGGGGCGGGGAGGAGTGGGTGAGCAGGCTGGGGCGGTTCCGGGGTGCACGGGCCTGCAGGAAGTCCAGGCGGCTGTTTGTCCCCATGCCAGGGAAGCTGCTGGGCACCCGGCCCTGGGGTCACGGAGGGAGGCAGGCAGTGCCCCATCCCGGGTGCCCTCTAGCGTCCGGTGTACTCGCAGGCCATGGTCGCCTTGTGCCAGGCTCTGCCGTGCTGCCCCGCCCAGAGCAGGGGGAGACGGGGCACAGCGGCACCAGGCCTGAGCACTGCCTGGCTCCCTCCCTACCGCAGGGGCGACGTGGACCTGTCCGCTGTCTGCGAGTACCAGCTGGAAGGCATCCAGCGGGTGTTTGAGGGTCCCTACAAGGAGTACCGGGAGCAGGCCCAGAAGTGGGGCCTCTATACCGACCCAGTACCCAGCCCACGGCCCGGCTCGGTGAGTCCTCGGGGAGCTCGGCCACCGCTGCCCGCCTCGGCCCAGCCCTGCCCGGCTGACCGGCTCTCCTCCCCGCACCCCTCCACCCCCAGTGCATCAACAACTGGCACCGGCGCCACGGCTACAGCAGCTCCTTGGAGCTGCCCGACAACACGCTGACCTTCATCAAGAAGCACCCGCTGATGGACGAGCAGGTGGGGCCGCGCTGGGGCCGCCCGCTGCTCGTGAAGAAGGCCACCAACTTCACCCAGCTGGTGGCCGACCGGGTCACGGGGCTGGACGGAGCTACCTACACAGTGCTGTTCATCGGCACAGGTGTGGCAGACGCAGGCAGGGTGGGGGGTGGGGGGCCCAGGGGGGCGGGGCAGGGCCTTGTCACGTCGGGGGTGGGGAGGGGGCCTGCAGCCCCGCCCCTCCTGCTCACACCCCTGCCCTTGCCCCCGCCCCCAGGAGATGGCTGGCTGCTCAAGGCCGTGAGCCTGGGACCCTGGGTCCACCTGATCGAGGAGCTGCAGGTGTTTGATCAGGAGCCTGTGGAGAGCCTGGTCCTGTCCCAGAGCAAGGTAGGAAGGCTGCCTCCGTGGGGCCAGCATGGGCACAGGGCATAGGACACGGGGCCTCGCGCCTCGGGTGGCTGGGGTGAGTTCCTGGAAATCAGCACGCTGGCAGGTCTGTGCCCTCTGGGGATGGTTCCCAGATCGTGCCTTGGCAAATGCTCCACGTGTCCTAGGCCCCACCCCCAGCCCCCAGCTCTGGCCACAGCCTCTTCCGGCAACAGCTCCCTCCCCCACCCCTCCCTGGCTGCCGTGCTGTCCCTGATGTCCTCACCTGGTTAGGGCTTTGCTTTTCTGCCCTGTTGCCCACCCTCCATTTCCTGGACCATTTCCCGGGAGTGCTTGCCCTGGACCCTTGTACTCCTCTGGCACATGGTACATGTGAGGCAAGGTGCCTCTTGCACTGTCACTGGCCTTTAACAACTCTTGTGACTCAGAGTTGCTGGAGAACGTCACGTAAGGGCAGGGGGTCTGGTTGAACATCAGATTGCAAGTGCCGTCCACAGACCAATACCCAGGGCCTGCCAGCACCGGGGCCAGGCTCTGGGATCGAGGATAGGGAACTTCCAGTGCCGGCTGGAGCCGAGCTTCCACCTCTCGGGGCACCTTGTAATAAGGTCACGTCTGTAAGATGCTTAGGATTGGGCCTGGCTGGCCCTAAGCCTTCAGGACTTCCTGTGTTGCTGACAACTGGTCCTTCAGGCTTTTGTGCCGCCTTCTGCCTCCTCCTGCCTCGTGCTCCCCAGCGAGAGCCTGGGCCACCCCACACCCTGCGTGGCAGTGTCCCCCAGCACAGCACTGGCTGACTCC
>PVIY010025549.1:0-36559 GCA_004026745.1 Myrmecophaga tridactyla | reverse complement strand
ATGCTTAACAGGATAACATCAACAGTACCACAGCAATATCAGGAGTAAATAATGGAGGGGTGGGGAGGGACAAGAGTTAAGGAGAGGTTTGGATTTTCCATTTGGTGACGGTGTGTTTCTTGGTTATTTTTCTCTTGAAAGTAATGAAAATTGTCTAAAATTGAGAGCATTGATGGACTGCTGACTTTGAACATTATACATGATGCCCAATGGATGAAGGTGGCTGAAGGATGCACTGACTGAGAGGTAGAATGGTGAAATGTGTGTGTACACATGTGTGCATATGATTGAATATCAGAAAGGAACGAAGTTGTGAGGTATGCAATGTTGCAAATGAACCTGTGGGACATTGTGTGGTGAAAATAAGCCAGAAATAAAAAAGCAAATATCGCAGGGTCTCATTTAGAAAATAGTTATAAGAAAATGGGGGCCTAGGTTGTAAGCTGTTATAGCAGTCACATTTAATATGGAGCAGTACTTATTATTTTTAGATATTGAGTGGCTGTGCTATATATTTGTAACCTGGTATTTCCCTGGAACTTTGGGTACCTGTGTGGCACCCAAGACTCAGAATAAGAGTTCTGCAGTTCTGAATGTCAGCATTGCTACATATAGCAGCTGTTAAAGAAATTTAGAAAGAGATCAGTCTTCAGTTAGAGATATCAACAAAGCCAATCAGGTTAGGACTAAGGTAAATCAGAATACAGGGGTAAGGAAGACATTGTCTATATTTTAGAGCATCACTTACTCTATGAGCGAAAGGAAGGGAAGCTTATTTTTCCCAGAACCTAAATTTTCTGTAGCACATAATCTAAGTCAACCTGTCTGGATAGATCATTTAAACAACCCAAACGCAGGGAGCCCAGAATGGGAGTGAAGGCATGTAATTTTATATAGCTTAATATAATGCCCAGATACATCCCAGAATATGTTGAGTAGATAACTTAAAAAGTATTGGCAACAACTCTCTAAGTGAAATCATTCCCTTCCCCCCTACCTGGGACATGACATCTAGGGGTAAAATTCTCCCTGGTGGCATGGGAGATGACTCCCGGGGATGAGCCTGGCCTTGGCATCATGTGATCAACATTCCCTTCCTGACCAAAAGGGGGGAAAGAAGTGCAACAAATGAGGTATCAGTGGCTGAGAGTGTTCAGAGTTAAGAGGCTACTCTGGAGTTCACTCTTACGCAAGCTTCAGTTAGACACTACTACCTATCACAGCTTGTAAAACTCCAACCAAAACCATTCCTTTCAACCCTAAAGAACACCTAGGGCTTTATCTGAGATTCTACAAAGGTTCCATGCACTAAGTTAACTTTCCAGAAACCTACAACCTCCAGATGGGTCCCAGGACCAGAAAGGTCCTGAAATGTAGAGGGGCCAACATTCCAGAACATCAACTAGTTCCATCCCCCTACTCATATTAGCAACAGTCCTTTCAACACGAAAAAGTTAGAATGGGCATAGCCCAAATACCCCTAGAGATTGGGAGAAAGCTCAAAGGTCATTGTGGAGTTATGCAGAGAAGTTAGGGTTTGACAAATGAGTATGATTGCTGAATCATTGTATCATTATTTCTTTTAGTCTCCAGTATCTTAGAGTAGCTAGAAGTAAAAACCTAAAATTCTGGAATTCTAACCCATACCAAACACTGAAATCTGTTCTACAACTAATTGTTGTGCCGTGCTTTGATGTTTTTTTGTATATATGTTATTTTTCACAAAGAAGAAGAAAAGTTTATTGTGATGATAAATGCACAGTTATATGAAAAAAAAGTAAAATAAAGAAAAAAAAGTATTGGCAATATACCTTGACAGATGAGATAAAAAATATGGAACTATTAAACTTTACCACAGGGAAATCACTGATACTATCTCGAACATAGGGACTCCCACATCAATAAGCCAAGCCCTTGGTCTTGAGGCTTGCTCTTGTGAAGCTTATTTATGTACTGGAGAAGCTTAGCCTACCTATAGTTATTCTTAAGAGTTACTTCTGGAGGGCCTCTTTTGTTGTTCAGATGTGGCCTCTCTCTCTCTAAGCCCAACTCTGCAAGTGAAATCATTACCTTCCTGCACACATGGGACATGACAGCCAGGGGTGAAAGTCTACCTAAGGTAACAGTGGCTGAGAGAGTTCAAATAGAGGTGAGGGACTACTGGAGGCTACTCTTATGCAAGCTACTTATCATGGTTTGCCAAACCCCAATCAAAACTATTCCTGCTAACCCTAGAGAACACCTAGGGCTTTATCTGTGATTCTACAAAGGTTCCTTATGCTATGATTATTTTCCAGAAACCCCAAACCTTGAGATGAGTTTCTAGGCCATTTAAGTCCTGAAACCCTGAGGGACCAGCCTCTCCAAGCGCATCAACTAGTTTCTCCTCTATCCCCTATTATTGACAGCCCTTTCCAATATGAAAAAGTTAGATGGGCCTAGCCCAAATATACCTAAAGATTGGGAGAAAGATCAAAGGAAAAGGTGGGATTATAAGAGAGAAGATAAGATTTATCAAATGAGTATGACTGTTAGTGTCCAGTGTCACAGAGCAGCTAGAAGGAAAAACCTAAAATTGTGGAATTCTAACCCATACCAAACTCTGAAATCTGTTCTGCAACCAATTTTTGCGGTGTGCTTTGAAATGTATTGCTTTTTTGTATATATGTAATATTTCACAATTAAAGAAAAAGAAACACTTGTCTGCTTAAATGACATCTCAGATTGAATATAGGTAGATCAAAAGTAAAAGGATGAAAAGTGATACATCATGCAAACATTAAAAAAAACATGAATGATTATATAAATATCAGATTCTGTAGATCTGAGAGCAAAAAGATTGCTAGAGACAAAGAGGGACGTTACATAATAATAATAGGACCAATCCAGCAGGAAGATATAACAATCCTAAATGTGTATTCACCAAACAGCAGAGCCTCAAACTATATGAAGCAAAAATTGACAGAACTGAAAGGTGAAAAAGTCAAATCTAAAATTATGCTTGAGGATGTCAACATCTTGTCTCAGCAACTGCTAGAATTACTTCACAGAAAAATAAGCAAAACTATAGAAGAATAACACAATCCATCTGCAGGGTCTAATTGACGTATATAAAACACTGAACCTGACAATGGAAGAATACACACGGAGCATTCACCAAGATAGACTACATCATGGCCCATAAAACAAGCTTCGACAGATATAAAATAACTCAAATTGTATGGAGTATGGCCTCTGACCATATGGAATCAAACTGGAAAACAATAACAGAATAAAGGGAAAAATTGCTAAACACATGTAAACTAAGCAACATACGTCTACATAATCCGTGAGTCAAAGAGGAGGGTAAAAAGTAATGGAAACTAAAGGAAATGCCACAGTAATCAAAACAGCATGATGCTAGCACAAAGACAGACCTTCGGACCAATGGAATTGAATTGAGAGTTCAGAAATCAACCCTCGCACTTATGGCCACATGATTTGTGACAAGGGTACCAGATCTACTCAACTGGGAAATAATAGTATCTTCAAAAAATGGCATTGGGAAAACTGGATCTCCATTTGCAAAAGAATGAAGGTGGATGCTTACCGTACACTTTATGCAAAAATCAATTCAAAATGAATCAAAGACCTCAACATAAGAACCAGATCTATAAAACTCCTAGAGGAAAACTTAGGGAAGCACCTTGTATTAGGTGATAGTTTCTTAGATTTTACAGCAACAGCACACATGACAAAAGACAAAATAGATAAATGGGGATGCATCCAAATTAAAAAGTTTGTGCAAAGAACTTCATTGTTTAAGTAAAATCATAACCTACACAATGGGAGAAAATATTTGAAAACCGTATATCTGATAAGGCTTTTATATTTGGAATATTTAAAGAAATCTACAAGTCAACAACAAAAAGACAACCCAATTTAAAAATGAGCAAAAGACTTGAATAGAAATTCTCCAAAGAAGACACACAAATGGCCAATAAGCACAAGGAAAGATGCTCAATATCACTGCCGCTAGAGAAATACAAATCAAAACCACAAAGAGATTCCATTTCACACCCACTAGAATGGCTACTGGTTTGGTTTATTTTTTCTCCTTTTTTTATTTTTGTTAGTTGGCTACTGTTTTTAAAATGGAAAATTACAAGTACTGAAGAGGATGCAGAGAAACCGGATCCCTCACTCCTTTTGGTGAGGATGTAAAATGGTGCAGCCTCTGTAGAAGACAGTTTGGCGGTTCCTCAGGAAGTCAAGTATAGAATTACTATGTGATCTACTATCCTTCTGCTAGTCATATACCCAAAAGAACTGAAAGCAGGGACTCGAACAGATATTTGCACACCAGTGTTCATAGTGGCATTTATTCACAATTGCTAAAAGATGGAAGCAACCCTGTGTCCCTCGATTCATGAATAGATAAACAAAGTGTGGTCTATACATACAATAGAATATTATTCAGCCATAAAAAGGAGTGAAGTCCGGATACATGTGACAATATGGATGAACCTTGGAGATACCATGTTGAGTGAAAGAAGCCAGACACAAAAGGACAAATATTGTATAATCTCACTGATAATAACAAGCAAACTCATAGAGTCAGAATCTACAATATAGGTTATCAAGGGCCAGAGGGGTGGTATGGAATGGGGAGTTAATGCTTAAATGGTACAGAGTTTCTAGTTGGGATGATGGAAAAGTTTCAGTAATGGTTGGTATCACAACATTGTGAACATAATTTATGACAGTGAATTATACACTTGAATGTGCTTAAAAGGGGAAATTTTAGATTGTATATTATTACACTAAATTTTAAAAAAATCTATAGGATTATATAACACAACGAACCCAAAATTCAACCATGGACTATAGTTTATGGTACAGTTATAGAAATGTTCCTTTATCAATTGTAACAAATGTACCACACTAATGCAAAATGTTAATAATAGAGTGATATATGGGAACTCTGCATTTTATGCAGATTTTCCTATATACCTACAACCCCTCTACCAAAAAAAAAGCAAAATGTCATGTAATGGTAGATACATGACATTATGCATTTGTCAAAACCCATAGATAGGTACGATACAAAATGAACCCCATTGTGACCTATAGACTTTAATTACTAATAGTTTATCAATATTGGCCCACCAATTGTAACAAATGTTTCACAATAACACAAAATGTTAAAAATAGGGGAAATTATGTGTGGGGGCAGAGGAGGTCTATAGAAACACTGTACTTTCAGTGCCTTTTTTTCTGTTATCCTAAAACTGCTTCAAATATAAATATATTACTGAAAGAAAAGACAAAATACAATAGAATTTATAGTTAATCCAAAGAAAACGAAATCCTTAGGCATACATTTAACAAACCATGTAAAAAAATCTGCGTGCCAAAAATTGCGAAACGCGGATGAAGTAAATTAAGAAGGGCTATCTAAACAGAGAGACATATGGTGTCTATGAACTGGAAGCCTCAACATTGCAAAACTGTCACTCATCCCCAAACTGATCAAGAGATATCATGCAGTTTTTATTAAAATCCCAAAAAGTTTTTTTAGATATAGCTTATTCTAAAATTTATATGGCAAGAGAAAGGTCCTAGAATAATCAAAACAATTTTGAAAAAGTATAGATGTGGAGGAATCACTCTTCGCAATGTTAAGGCTTACTACAGAGCTAGGTAATCAAGGCATTGGTACAGGTAGGGGAATAGATCCATCGATCAATGGAACAAAATTAAAAAAACAAACAAACACAGAAATAAATGACACAGATCATCCAAACTGACTTTTTTTTTGCATGAGCAGGCACTGGGAATCGAACCCAGGTCTCCAGGGTGGCAGGTGAGAACTCTGCCTGCTAAGCCACCGTGGCCCACCCCAAACTGATTTTTGATAGGGGAATAAAGGCAATCCGAAGGAGGAAGGACAGGCTTTTCAGCCAACGTTGCTGCAGTAGTTGGACATCCCTGGACCAAAAAACAAAATTAACTTTGGCCCCAACCTCATATGTTATACACAAATTAACTTAAACTGGATCATAGATTTAAAACTAAAATGTAAAATGATTACATTTTCAGAAAGGAAAATCAGGGAAGGAAATCCTCAGAACCAGGGATAGGCGAAGATTTCTTACCCTTGACGCTAGAGGCACAGTCCATAAAAGAAAAAATAGCTGAGAAGTTTGAACTCATCCAAATTTAAAATGTGTCCTCTGTAAAAGTCCCTGTTAAGAGTATAAACACATAGTTACAGACTGGGAGAAAGTATTTGCAAACCACGTATCTGACAAAGACTATTATTGAAACTGATCAAAAGTGATGGGTCCTCTGTCCGATGTGCTCAAATGACCAATTCCTGAGACACCAGGGTTTCAAAGAGAGAACCAGCTTATTGCCAAGTGCAGAGGTCAGCTGTCATCTCGGCCTAACAATCTGTCTCCCTGTACTGCAGTAACTCTGATAGTTTTATAGTAAGAGAAAATGGACAGGTTTTAGGATGAGCATGGTGGACTGAGAGGACGAGGTTAGAGGTGATCTAATTATTGAGCGTGCACAAATTGATTACATGTTTGGCCACAGAAGATATGTAAGAAAATGGTGGTCTTAATATGACAATGGGCATAATTGTGAGTCCCATAATGCGGCATGGGTCATTTTAGGTTAAAGTCTAAGCTACTAGGCATGTCAGTTTTGGTTAGCTCCAGTTCCATCTAGCAGGATTGCTTTGGACTTGGGGTGGGTGAGTTCTGGCCTGACACAAGGCCCTTCGGTAATGAACCCTAGGGGCTGTCTTTAGGGATCACAAGACTCTGAAGGTGAAAACCAGAATAAAGAGGTATAAGTTAGGGTCAGTCACAAGGTTTTTACAAGCACCAGACGAAGGCTATATAGTTATACAATCATTATCAGAGTTCAAGGCATTATAGTTCAGAGATTTCAGGTATTTCCCTCTGGCTATTCTAATATACTAGAAAATAAAAAGAAATATCTGTATAATGATTCAGTGATCATAACCATTTGTTAATTCCTTATTTCTGTTATAATATCTAGAATAAAGAACTCTCAAAACTCAATAGTGCAAAAACAATCCAATTAAGAAATGAGCAAAAGGTATGGACAGACATTTCACTGAGGGGGACCCACAAATGGAAATAAGCTCATGAAGAGATGTTCAGTACCATTTGCCCTTAGGAAAATGTAAATGGAAACCAAATGAGGTAATAGCTACACACCTGTTAAGATGGCCAAAATAAAAAATAGTGACAACACAAAATGTTGGCAAGAATGAGGAGAAACTGGATCACTCATGCATTGCTGATGGGAATGTAAAATGGAACAGCCATTCTGGGAAAAAAGTTTGGCAATTTATTATAAAAGTAAATGTACAACAACCCCATGACCTATCAATTGCTGTTATGGGCATTTATCCCAGAGAAATGCAAACCTATATTTAAGCAATTGTTCTCCCCAAATGCTAAAAAAAGCATCTTTATTCACAGTAGCCTCAAACTGGAACAACCCAGATGTCCTTCAACAGGTGACTGGTTGAAAAAAAAAAAAAAAGGAATTCACAGTTGATATCCCCAGATTGTATGACTCTCCAGAAAACAACACTGAGTTTCAGAAGCCAATCCTAAAAGCTATTTAGGCCATATAATTTTTTTTTTTCATGGGCAGGCACTGGGAATCAACCCTTGGTCTCCAGCATGACAGGCAAGAATTCTACCTGCTGAGCCACTGTGGCCCGTCCCATGCCATATAATTTTATTTAAGTAATGTTCTTGAAATGCCAAAACGGTAGAGAGGGAGGACAAATTACTGGCTGTGAGAGACGGAGCATGGGGGAGGGAGTGGTTGTGGCTATAAAAGGGGAGCACAAGGGGCTGTCGTGGTGAGGAACTCGCTGTGCACCCTGGCTGCCATGGTGGCTGCATGAGCCTACGCATGTGATAAAATCACATGGCTCTAAATACACAGCCACGCACACACACCACGTGAGGGCAGGTAGAACGGGGAGATCCGAATGGGAGTGGTGGTTGTATCACATCCACATCCTGGTGGCCGCCATGCCAAGATGGTTTTGCACATGCTATCATTGAGGGACATGGGGGAGGGCACACAGAGTCTTTCTGTAACTCTGCAGTGATCTCAAAACAAGACATTTAATGAAAAAAAAACCAACTGTTCTTCATTACACTAGTAGTGAACAATTGGAAATTGAACTTAAAAAATACGAATTCTATGTACAATACCATCAAAAATGTGAAACAGGAGTCTATCTGAGAAAAATGTGCTGAAAACCATAAAACATTGCTGAGAGAAATTAAAGATCTAAGTAAACGGAGGGATACATCATGTTTATGGACAAAAGGCAATATTTTTAGTGTATCAATACTTACCAAATTGATCTATAGGTTCAACAAAATTCCAATCAAAATCCCGGCAAACATCACAGTATGCCAAGCCTCAACCAACAGTATTGCTGAACACCTTAGGGAGTGCCTCGGACTCTATCTGAGTCTCCATTAAAGTATTTCTCAGTAAATTTAGTTTTTCAGAAACTTAAGTCCTCCAGACTGACCCTAGTCCAGATGGGTCCTGAAGCCCAGAGGCGCCAGTCTCTCCAAGAACAACCACCTTGTTCATTCCTCTACCTTTGAGGTGTCAACACCTCTTTCCAGTGCAAAGAAGTTAAAATGGCCACTGCCCAGATAGGCCCAAAGACTGAGAGGAAGATCAAATGAGAGGCAAAAGCTGTAACTGAGCAATGAGGATGTAACAAGGGACTGTGATCACTGATTCATTAGATATTTCTTTTTAGAGTCTAGTATTTAAGAATGATCAGAAGAAAATATCTGTAGTTGTTGAGCTGCAATCCAGTAACCCTGATCATGATAACGATTGTATAAATTTATTGCAAAAAAAAAATTGTTGGTTACCCATGTTCATATGGACCTACTTCTGGATGTTTTGTTTGTTCCACTGATGTGTATATGCGTGTCCTAGATATGTCAAAACCCCACAGTCTTAGTTAAACTAACTCTACCCTAAGTCTTAAAATTGAACACTAGTGGTCAATAAGAGGGAGGGGTAAGGGGAATGAGATGTGTGGGGTTTTCCTTTTTCTTTTAATTTCATTTCCCAGAGGAATGCAATGCTCTAAAAATGATCATGGGGATGAATGCACAGCTATGTGATGAAATTGTGAACCACTGATCGTATACTTTGAATGGATTATATGGTGTGTGAAGATATCTCAGTAAAAATATACAAAAAATATTTTAAAATCCCAACATTTTTGTATCAGCTGTCCAACAGATCCTAAAATTTGTGTGGAAATAGAAAAGACCTAGAAGAACCAAAACAATCTTGAAAAGGAAAAGCAAATTGGATGACTTACACTATAGGATGTCAAGATTTGCTACAAATGTCAAGACAGTGGGGAATTGGCATAAAGATAGACATAAAAATCTGTGAAATAGAAGACAGTTCACAAATATATATATTTAAAACTATATATATAGTTTTAAAAGCCATTCAATTGTGAAAGAAGAATATTTTCAGAAAATGCTGCTAGAATAATTGAATAGCCGCATTAAAAAATGAACCTTAACACTTACGTTGTATCATGTAAGAAAATTAACTCAAAATGGACCAGAAGCCTAAATGTAAGAGCTAAAGTTATAAAACTCTAATACTGGAAGAAAAATTGGCAAAGATTTTTAAAGGTAGAATATCAAAAGAATGACCTATATATATATATAAATAAAAACCCTGATAAATCAGACTTCATCAAAATTAAACCCATTGCTTTTTATTTTTTTTATTTTTTTTCCTTTTTTTTTTCCATTGCTTTTTAAAAGGCATTGTTAAGAAAATGCAAGCATATTCCACAGACTGGGAGAAAATAATTACAACATATATATTTGGTAAAGGACTGGTATACAAAATATTAAAGAACTCTTCAATTCACAAATAGGATGACAAAAAAAAAAAACAACTGGGCAAATTATTTGAATGGACCCTTCATCAAAGAAGAAAGGCAAACAGCAAATAAAGACCCAAAAGGATGCTATAACATCATTAGTCATTAGGGAAATGCAAATTAAAACTGTAGTGAAATACTATTATTCAATCACTGAAATGACTAAACATTTCAAAGACTGACATTAAAGTGCTGAGGATGATATGGAACATGGAACAACCAAAATTAACTCTCTTACATTGCCAGTGGCAATGCAGGGTGCTACAATAACTTTGAAAGACAGTTTGGCAGTTTCGTAGAAAATAAAACATGCACTTATCATACGGTCCAGCAATTGCATTCCTAGGTACTTTCCCAAGAGAAACGAAGACATCGGTTCACACAAAGACACACAGTAGCTTTGCTCATAATAACCAAAAACTGGAAACAACTCCAATGTTCATCAGCCAGTAAATGGCTAAATATACTGTGGTACATCCATACAATGAAATACTCCTCAACAGGAAAAAGAAAGAAGTTGATACACTGCAACATGAATGAATCTCAAATAATTATACTGAGTGAATGAAGTCAGACACACACACACACACACACACACACACACACACACACAGGAGGGAACTTTATGCAGTAAGGGATAAATTCTACACCATATTGTGGTCAAGTTTACACCACTGTATACAATTGCCCAGAATAATTTTACACTTAAAATTATTTTTATTTTATTGTATGTAAGTTATATCCACATAAACCTGATTAATTAATTACTTCTGATCAAAGGCATTAGAAAGCCACCCAGGCATTGAAAACTGATGGGAGATCTAAAAGAATAAAGAAATCCAAACGCAACAGTTGCCTGTAGGAGGCATGAGACAATGTGGGTCTGCATAAATCAAGACAAAAAATATATGATCTTTTGATGGAGATGGACTAAAATGCACCTATTTGTAGCACGGTGTGGTGAGAGCCATAACATAGCATGTATAATGAATATAGACTATGCTACCATAATTAACAGTAGGATTTTTTAATTTATGGGGTTTTTTGGGACAGCTTTATTGAGATATAATTTCCATTCCAAAAGATACCACTGTAGGTTCAATGGTTTTTAGTCTATTTATTCATTTATGCAACCATCACCACAATCCAGTTTTAGAACTCTCCCAACACACCAGAACTTTTCCTCATTGCTTTTTGCAGTCCATTCCCAACCCCAACCCCAGCCTCAGGCAATGCTGACCTGCTTTATACCTTAATAGTTTTGCCTTTACTAGAATTTCATAAAAATGGAACCACATAACAGGTGGTTTTGTTTCTGGCTTCTTTCATTTAGCATGGTGACTCTGAGGTTCAGCCACATTGTTGTATTCATTGATGACAAACCACATATATCAATTCGCCAACGAATAGACATTTAGATTTTCCAGTTTGGGGCTATTTTGAACAGTACTGCTGTGAACATTCTGGTACAAGTCTTTATCTGGACATATATTTTCACTTCTCTTGTGTCAATATTTCAAAGTAGAATGGCGGGGTCCACTGGTAAGACTAGATGAACCTTTTATGAAGCTGTCAGAGGGTGTCTGGGTAGCTCAGTGGTGGAACTCTCACCTGCCATGTGAGAGACCAGTATTTGATTCCTGGCCTGTGTATCTAAAACAAAACAAATCAAAAGTTGTGAACAAAGTTCCTATGATATACATATCACATATCTACCTCTATGTGTGTATATGTATAGATATAGGAATACACATGTAGAAAGACACATTTTAAAAAAAAGCTGCCAAGATGACTTGCAAAATGGACGCACCATTTTCACATTCCCATCATCAATGCATGAGGGTTCCAGTTGCTACACATCCTCGTTAAAACTTAGTTTAAAAAAAAATTATAGTCATTCTAGTAGCTTCCTAGTAGAATCTCATTTTGGTTTTAGTTTGCATTTCCCTAATGATTAATGGTGTTGAGCAACTTTCCAGGTGCTTATTGGTCATTTGTATATTGATATACCATTGGCAAAGCATCTATTCCAATCTTTTGCCCCATTCTTTTATTGGGTTTTTTATTCTCCTATTATTGAGTCATAGAGTTCTTTATAAATTCTGAATAGATGGCCATTATCATAGAAATGATTCACAACTGTTTTCTCCCCACTTGTCTTTTCATGTTTTTAATGGTGTCTTTTGAAGAACGAAGGTTTTTAATTTTGATGAATTCTAATTAATATATTTTCCCATTTTAAAATATGCTTTTTGGTGTCATATATATTAAAGTTTTAGCTAAGATCATGAAGATATTCTCCTATGCTTTTTTTCTAGAAGATTTATAGTTTTAGCTCTTACATTCAATTAACTTTTGTGCATGGTATGTGGTAAGGATCAAACTTCAATTTATTGCACATGAATGTTTAGTTTAGTATCATTTGCAGAAAAGACTATTCTTTCCCCTATTGAATTTCCATGGCACCTGTGTTGAAAATAAAAAAATTATATATTGTTGTCTATTTTGTTTGGGTCTATGTCTGACACTCTCTCTTATTCCATTGAAATATATATCTCTTTCCTATGCCAATACCATACTATCTTGATTATTGTAGCTTCATAGTAAGTTTTGAAATCAGATTGTATAAATCCTCCAACTTTGTTTTTATTTTTCAAAAACTTTTTTGGCTATTCAAGCTTCTTTGTCTTTCCATATAAATTTTAGGATCAGCATGACAACTCCTATAAAAAATCCTCTAGGATTTTTACAGGGATAGCATTAAATGCGTAGATCAATTTGAAGAGAACTGACTTCTTAATATGAGTCATCCAATTCATGAACATCTAATATCTTTCAACTTATTTAGTACTTCTTTAATTTTCTCTCAACAATGTTTTATAGTTTTCAGTGTGCTGGTCTTGTTCTTCTTTTATTAAATTTATTTGTACTTATTTTATTGTTTTTGATGCTTTTGTAAATAGGTTTCTCTTGTTTACTTACCCTCAGGTTTGGATTGCTGTGGCTTATGTATAGAAATACAATTGATTTTATATATTGATCTTGTATCCCAAAACATTGGTAAACTTACTAGTTCTAGAACTTATAATATTCCATAGGATTTTCTACATAGACTATAGTGGTTTTTTTTTTTTTTTTTTGAGAATGAAGATCGGTTACTTCTTTTTATCCAATCTGCATGCTATTTATTTTTTTCTTGCCTTATTGCATTGGCTAGAACTGGTAGATATCTTCGCCTAATTCCCAATCTTAGAGATAAGCCATTCAGTCTTTCACAATGGAGACTCATTTTAGTTGTAGGGTTTTCAGAGATGCCTTTTATCAGGTACTGGAAATTCCCTTTATTCCTAGTTTATTTTTTTCCCACAAATAAAACTCTTGTCTCACATTTGGAAGTGGTGGTAGGAAAATGGAGAATAACTTGTCTGAGTATGAACAGTGAGATGGTATCCTAAGAGTTTGGCTGCTCCATATACAAATTTTGACCAATCACATCTGTCAACCCAGTCAACCACTGCATGTGGTACATTAAATTCCTGAGCATCTTAAAGGCTCTAAAAGACAAATGATTCTCTCTGCACTTGTATCATACTCTACTGGTACCACAAGTTGAAAATGCCTCCCACTTCTAAATCAGTTACCTAAAATTTTCTTATTTTTACTTTTCAAAAATCTATTAAAATTCCCTGTTGTTCCTTTGTCCTCCACTCAAAGCTTCCACCTCATGGCCCAAAATGATTGCTCAAGCTCTGGCAATCACATCTACATTCCATTCAGCAATTAAGAGGGGGAGATGAAGAAAGAAAGGCACAGCCTCTTTTAACAAACACTTTCAGAAAGTCATGTAAAATATTCTTTCCCAATATCATAGTCTAGAACTTAGTCATACTGCCACACTGACTGCACAGGAGGCCTGGTAATGTGATCTTTATTTAAGACTGTGTCCAGTTAAAATTTGGAGGTCAGTAACTAGGGAAGAAGAGGACAGAAATTGGTGGCTATCACTCAGTCTCTGCTACACTCAGAGTGATAAAAATTTTTAAAAATTAATCAAGCAAATAAAAAGATTGACTTCATTGTGATTACACACAATGGGACATCACTGGTGAATAGCATCTAAAACAATGCCTGACACATATTAGGTGCTTGACAAATAGTTTTTGGATGGTTGAAAGAATGAATAAGCCTGAATAAACTGTCAATCTAACAGAATGGCGGTTTTCTGGGTTTACTATGATTCATGAGAGAAAACAACATCGTTATTTTTCTTATACTGAGTTCATCAACAAGTAGAAAACTTCAACTTGCCACTGACATTCTGTACCTGCTTTGTGTCTTGTTACCATATTATATTTGGTCTTAAATCTTCAAGCCCACAAATCAGCGCCAAGTGGAAAAAAATGGAAAGAGCCAAGAGAAAAGTCATGAGCTAGAGAAAATTCCTGGTTCATCTCATGGATACGTACAAAGTCTTTCCCAAAAGAGAGATGGTGCTAAAATTATCACAAGGCGAGTAGTTATTGTTCAGTGAACTTGAAGTAGAAACCACAATTCAACGTTTGGTATTTTTCAAGAGCAGAGGCAGCACTGTTTAAAAGAGTTGACTGCTGTGAGATACAGCATTTCTCTTACAGAGACTTAACAATGAGACTTAGAGTAAACTTCCTTAGGAGCGAGGCACTCTAAAATGGGGAAAGAGGTAGAAAATGCCTTCTACAAAAGCAGATCAAATGAATGTGAGGGTAAAGGTTTGGTTCTCAAGTCTTCTTAAAGATGTGAGAAGAACTTAAAAAATGTCAACGGTATTAAAATCTCACACTTTGAAGAGGAAGAGGGAATATAGAGGGAAAGGGAAGAAAAGATAAAAAGAAAAGATATTTTATTTAATCTATGGAAATGCAAGTTAAGATTTGCAGAGTCTGTGTAACTTTTCTTTACACTTGCCACAAAGATCAAAATAAAAGTACTGCATATATCCTAAAACTCTCAGTCTTACACAAATGCCATACACTGAACTCACATTCTAGTGGTGGTAAGAACAACAATTAGCAAGTAAGTGCCTAGACAATTTCAGGTGACAATGGAAAAGATATTAACTTATGTTGATATTAAATCTATTAAATATTCAAAGAATATTATTAAATATACAAATAATAATATGTTATTAACTTAGATTATTACATATTAGAATATGTTAACATATTAGAATATGTTTCTAACTTAGATTATTCTTATATATATTATGAGTTATTAACATATATTAATGTATAAAGAGATGTTAACAAGGAAAAGATGTTACCTGGGTGTAGGAGAGAGGGTAATAGTGGGGAGGGATGCTTTAGATAAGGAGGCCAGGGAAGGGTTTGGGGGCAGTGGGGCGGGACCTAGGATCAGAGATCTAAAGCAGGAAAGAAGCTAGGCCTGTGGGGATTGAGTATGAAGGGGGTAGGGTGGCCAGCAAAGTGGTTCCAACAAAGGGATGAGCAAGGTACAAGGTCCTGGGCTGGGACCTCAGCACGTTAGGTGGTGGGTTTGAAGCTCTGTGCTGAACCCAGTGAGCTGGGGACCTTGGCACAGTACGAGTCTGGAAAAAGAGGCAGGAGTCGCATGGAGGATGGACTTGTTGACCACGGGAAGAAATCCCTTGTGATGGAAGCATCGGAAGGTTTTAATAGGGAATGGCCTTAACATTGACACTGCAAACAGATCACTGCGGCTACCGGCTACCGGGTGGGGATTAAATTGGGGGAGGGAATGCAAGAGGCAAGTCTGGGAGGTGAGCTAAGTGTCTGCGGCAGTGGTTGAGGCCAGAGATAATGATGGCTTAGATGAGGAGCAGGAAAGATGGAATGACATAGAAACAACAGAGGTACATGTTGGAGGTAGGACAAGAGGACTTGCTGGTGGGTTGGCTTTGGGGACAGAAAGTTTTATTAGAACTTTCCATCAACTGCTACATTTATTAACCAGTTTGATACTTGAAAATTCCTTTGTAAAACACAAAATAAAAGGAAAAGGGAGAAACCCCACAGGCAGCAGTATCTCCCATATTAGCGGGGAGTTTGAATTATTAGCATTTTAGTGTCGCATCTCTTATTTAACCAGATGAGATTAAAAACTATAATTTTAATGAATATGATTTATCAGACCTCTGCAGAAAATGAATCAGAAGTGCACTTACAATTTTGTTTTAGGTTCTCCTTTACTTGTTACACATTTAGAAACTAGGTGGACACTGCCTGGGTTTCATAGCATCACCAAAACTAAGTGAATATATCCAGAACATTTCCTAACAGTTAAATGAAGATGTTTCTCTGCCTTCTTTTCTTTTATATCCCTAGGGTCAACTGAGAAAAAAGAAGAAAAATCACTGGCTGCCTTAAGTTCATTTGGGACCAAAAGAATGAAGGAAGGAAGGGAGGGAGGGAGGGAAAAATCATCGTCACTGTGAGACTTGGTTTCCGTGCCCTTTTCTACTGACACTCTCCTTGGGAACCACCATGTTGTCTCTGCAAAGTTCTAATATCCTAAAGACTAAAATCCTGGAGGGCCGGCTCAGTCAGATGCAGGGAAGGAGAAAGGCCAGTTGTGGAGCTGGGAGGAAGGAACCTGAATTCCTCATTGTTGTCATGGCAGATTAAAGGTGGCTGCAAATCCTTGGACTCTTCT
This sequence comes from Myrmecophaga tridactyla, assembly GCA_004026745.1. Lineage (NCBI taxonomy): Eukaryota > Metazoa > Chordata > Mammalia > Pilosa > Myrmecophagidae > Myrmecophaga > Myrmecophaga tridactyla. The sequence continues at coordinate 19,902 of PVIY010025549.1, read as the reverse complement.
CCCATGAAAGGTGGTGCCCATGTCCCTACTATGAAATCTGGGTGATTCTGATTGCTTCAACCAATGGAATACGGTGGAAGTGTCACTTTACCAAGTCTCAGCCCCAGAACTTAAGTCAGCAGGTGAGACATGTTTCCACTCTCTGCCCCTTGAACTCTGAGTGCTGCTACTTACAATCTGCATGACCCGGGATGTGTTATTTGATATCTCTGAACTTTAGTTTTCTCACCGATAAAAAGGACAGAATAAAATTGAGTGCTCAGGGTGGTTGTAGGTGTTGCCTCAGGGCCTGGCACACAGCATGTCTCAGTAAATAACAAACTTCCTTTTTTCTTATTGTGGGGAAATTCACATAGCATAAATGCACCATTTTAAATTGTACAATTCAGCAGCATTTACTACCTTCACAGTGTTGTACAATCTTCTGCTCTATCTAGTTTTGAAATATCCTCATCATGCCAAAGGAGAGCCCATACCCATTAGGAGGTCAGTCCCCAACTCCCCTTCCCCCTGCCCCTGATAACCACTAATCTGCCTTCTATATGGTTTTGTCTAGTCTCGATATTTCATAGAAGTGGGATCATATGATATGGGATCTTTTGTGTCTGAATGTGTTCTTTCCTTTAGCATCATGTGTGGTAGACTTCTTTTAAAACATACTTCTACATTATGAAAAACCTGCCTTGACAACTAGATGGCGAGTAAATATGAGGACATGTCAACTGAATTAACAAAAGGCAAAATTGAGAAATGGGCCAGGTGGGCACTCTCCTCCTTCACAGCTGTGCTGGTCTGCAACTGTCATAAACAGGCCATGTTCTCTTAGCCCACAAAAGGCCATGTTCTCTTAGCCCATCCCTGTGGGGGAAGACTGATTGTTGGGTGGGGCCTTTAATTGGGTTGTTTCCATGCAGATGTGGCCCCACCCACTGACAAGCCCCCTTGCTGGAGTCCTCTATGAGAAGGTCAAAGGCAGATGAAACTCAGAGAGACCAGAGAAGCTGAGAGAGAAATGCCCAGAGATGCATGGAGGCAGCCATTGAAACCAGAAGCTGGGAGAGAAGGACCAGCAGACGTCGCCATGTGCCTTCCCGTGTGACAGAGGAACCCCAGACACCAGCAGAGAAAGCATTTCCTCAGAGAAGGTATTTTCCTCTTGATGCCTTAATTTGGACATTTTCATGGCCTTAGAACTATAAATTTGTAAACTAATAAACCTCCATTGTGAAAGCCAATCCATTTCTGGTCCATTGCATTCCAGCAGCATTAGCAAACTGAAAGAACAGCCAACACGCAGTCAAGACTGGTATCAGCTAACAAGGGCTGCCTGGCAGGCACGGGGGCCAATGCTACGATGCTGGGATTTTGAGAAAAGAAAGAGTCTTATTGTGAGGTTGAGGGAGGCAAGGACTTAAATCTGTCTCTGGGAGCTGAGAGTTAAGGGAGACTTCATGGGAAAGGGAGGTGAGAGGTGGGGACGGAAGTGGGAAGTTTGACTGACATGGTCCCATTGGTTAATTATAGGGTTGCCCATATGTGGTAGAGTGGATTCTAGGCCGGACCTTATTGAAGGAACTTTCACACTTGATTCGCTTCCAATTTTTCTCTGTCCGTGTAATTTTGGTTCCAAGGGAGGTGACCTTTGCTCCTGGTGTTTCAAAATTTGTTTAAAGGACAAGAATTGTGTGCCCAGGTTATATGGCCTGCAGGGGAGCTTGGCTGCCTGCAAAACAAGCTCAGAAGAAGAGGTTATAGGAGCAGAGGCCATCCCCACAAACTGGTTTTGGCCTGCCAATGGCTTCAAGGCCCTCAGTGTACACATCTCCTCCTTTCAGTGGAGGAGAACACCTGCTCCAAGGAGTTGCTGACTAGATGTGTCGTTTGTCCCAGATGCAGTGGCATGACTACCCAGAACAAACACTGCATTTAGCCAAAGAAATGATGCTCTAAGGGTAGAATTCCGGTGTCTACCTGGAACTCCACACATCACCTAAGCCTGCTGTCTTAGAGACTATAGACTGGTGGGCCCATAATAGTCACAGGCCCAGGTCAAGGACATAAAGGAGGCCTCGTGCCCCTCTGTCTAAATATTTCAAAGCTATAAATGAGGCTGAGGCACTAAAAGATGTTTTGTGTGGTTTATCCTTCTTCCTTTAAAATTATACCAACAAAAATTGTTTTAATGGGTGAAGCTAAGATTAAACAATTTAATTACTAGTGCACATATTTGGGTGTTTTGTTGATGAGACAGTGATGTTTGAATGAGTGATAAAATAAAATATGTAAATTTAGAAATTGTTATATACTTACTGCAAGAAACTTACTTTTCTTATCTTCATTTACCACAGGACAATATAAAATGTCCACCTCTGACAGCAGCAGCAGCACAGGCCACAAACCTTCAGCTGCCTTTTGTCTTGAGCACACAGGGCCAGAGACACCGAGAACGATTTCTTTGGGGCCTGACCCATGTCAGCCAGGATAGGACGTTTGGGGTCCAGGGTGGTTGTGGGAACCTGAGCGCTGCATCCGAAGTGACAGAGGCGCCCGTGTGAGTGTTTGTGAGTGGGAGGCGACGGGTGGGGGGACATTTGAGAACTAGAATATGAGGCCCATAGGTCATTTGTAGATGCCAAAAAGAAGCATGAAAGGGAGAGAGATGCTTCTGGGCTTCTGATATTTCTGCTTCCCAGGTGACAAAAAGGATGTGCACAGTGAATCCTGAGCAAACGGAACGATAAATCCCAAACAGTGATTGAACACAGCCTGCTCCTCACTGCCCTTGAACTAAGGGGAACATAAATATAAGCAGTTTGTGCTGTGGCTGGAGACAAAGGACAGGTCTTGAGGTGACGGGACGACTTTCCCTGGAAAATGTGAGCATCACACTCTTCAGGCAGTAGCTGCCCCTACTTTGTGCACAAAATGGAAACAGCAACCAGGCAAGTGCTAAATTGTGGAGAATACTGAGAAAGCTACTAATGTGGTCCAAATACCGAAATGCTAAAGTTTAAATAGAAGAATTCATTCGACAGGTTTCTGGCCGCTTTCGAGGAAGAAGATGTCAAAGGGATATTGCCAGTCATTGTACCCTTGAAAATGGTTAAAATGGGAAGCTTTGAGCTGTGTATTTATTACAATAAAAAATAAAATAAATAAAAGTAAAAAGGACATTGGGCTGGATGAAAGGTAGCTAATCCTGAAAAGAAGTGGGGGCTGCTGGTGGTAGCCATTTCGAAGAAAGGGAAAATATATTATTTATAGAAATGAATGAAAAAGAATTTAAAACAAATTTAAATAAAATGCTATCTGATACTTCCTTAATTCTGTTTCTGCTTCTGTGCAGTCAAGTGGGCTACAATCTGAGAGGGGGGGATATTTGCATTTAATTTTGAGATTCCCCCCAGATCTCCCATTGAACTGTCCCGGGGCTGATTGTGTTAAAAATTTAAACAACAAAACAAACAAAGTAAAATATTAAGGAGATTGCTTAGCCTACATTTTCCTTAGAACCCTAATTTTCCATCTGGTTAATACCCCTTTCAATGAAAAAAGCTTCTAGATCACAGTATTCCAGGTTCCTTTGTTGCTCTGGTAGATGGGTTACAGGGTGTGTGCTTTGCAGACTGACTTTGCACCCAGTAAAGAAAACAACACTTCCAAAGCTTATTTTAAATATCATTCTGTATTTATACGAAAGGGTTAGGAGTAGAAAGGTATAATTATTGATTATTTTTTGTACTTATCAGAACTGTCCTCCAGCTAGAATTAAATTGGTTCTTTTTGGAGAACTGCTGGGAATGTTTCAGAAGCCCACAGTTTACTCTTCTTTCGCAAAACACATTGCAAAATAATAAGCGTTTACCTGGATGGCCAGATAGCTTGCATAGTAAAGTAATTATGTCTGCCTTTCTACCTTATCTTTCCCTTGGCAGAGGAGAGAGAAAGAGAATGGAGGAGGAAGAGAGCAAAAGCAAAATCAAAAGCTTTTAATTAAACGCTTGACATGGCTCCATTCTGGGTATGGAAATTCAAGTGTAGATACTACTTTCTTTAGCTGTGAGGCTCATTAGTTTCCATGATGGCCCTAGTTCACTCAGAGTACCTCTTTGACTTCCAAGACTGGAACCGCAGATGTGAGCCCATCGAGCCTGGAATGAACAGATAGGCATATTTTGGCTGCGTTTAAAAATAGTGTCCTTCCAGAAAAGACTTCTCGGGGAAAACATTCACTTTTGTAAAATTTCAGGGATGGGGCCCCTTATTGGACTCTGTATCTCACTTGTAAAGAAGGCTAGATTCTACCTCCCTGCCTTTTCTATCCGAACTCCTATCATCCTAGTTTGGGATGCATATCTAAAGAGAGACGATAGACCCCTCCACAGGACAGCCTGGCCCAGGAAAGACACTTTCGCCAAAGTCCTAAGACTTCATGAAACAGCTTGACTTCTGCTATTGTGGTCACTCTTGTAAAGAAAAAGCAGTAGGTTCTACTCCTTACTGCAGCACAGAGTTCAGGCACAGCGCCTTTCAAGGGGGAGGCACAGGGGTGGAAATCAGGAGCTGGGACGAGGGAATTAGAGAACTGGCTGCAGGGAACTTCCCCTCAAGGAGGGGACGCACTGTGCCCCTGCAGGCTGGAACAGAGCTCCCCAGGGCCAGCAGTCAGGGCCGTGGCCGCGACCGCAAACACCCCTCCTTGGCAGTCGAGGTGGAAAAAGCGCTGGCGGCAGGTTCTCCCCGTTTTCCCCGCCGGCCAGCTCCCGGTCTCCAGGCAAGTCTGAACACCCATTTTGCACTTCGCCTGAACACGCCCATTGGGTAGTGGGTGCTATTCTCAAGGATCAGTGGGTGAACTTGTCACTCCTTGCCAGGCCTGGTTGGCAAAAGCTGTGTACCCCCAAGGAGCGTCAGTGGTAGGGTGACAGGCAAGCTGGAAAATGAAGTCACATAACTAGGGCACCCCGTACAAAAGGGACCAAAGGAGAAGGGACACCCATGAGCTGGAGAGTTCTCTAGAATCCAAAGTCACCATCATGCTTGTTTGCTTGCTTTGCTTTCTGGCTTTGAGCCAGACAAGTAAGGAAAGTCAGATGGGCTACTTGCAACAAGTAAAGGAGAGGCGGAGGACAGGGAATGTGGCAGCGGCTTTGGAGAGGGAGTACTTACCTATGAATGAAGGGAAAAGCGTTCTCCACCCTGCAGGGCCTGGGCAATCTGCTCAGAAAGGGGCTGGGTAATAAAGAAATGTGAATTTGCGTCCTGGCTCTGCTACTAACAAGGCACGGGGCACTGGGAACTCCATAAACTCTCTCCAGCGGTTTCCTTATCGGTGGGGTTAAAATCCTGGACTGGCGACACCCTCCACAGTGGACATTCTACCTGCAGCCCCTTGGACAGCGGAGTCCCTACACGCCTTGTGGGCCCTGCCTCAGCCACCCTCCCTACCAGAGGCATCGGCACCGGGCTGGTGTAGACATGGATTGTTTTGGGTTCGGGAGGTTACATGACTCTTAAATGGAACTTGTGTGGCATGGTGGGGGAAAAAAACCATATCAATAATGATTTACATGTGCAAAACTCAAAGGTAACTTTATTTTCTCTGATCTCACGTAGCTCCCCTTTCCCTTTGATAATGGGGAGAAATGAAGTTTACCATCTGAACTTAGCAGTCGACGTTTGTTCAGTTTGCACCACTCATTTGGCTTTTATCAGGCTCTTTGGTACATGTGTTCATTCTTCTGCAGGCATCCTGACAATCAGCTGCTTTTTAAGCCAGCCCAGCTATGTACCCTTGCCTGCACCCCCGATCTCTGGCTCGGCCGTTCATGCTGCACAAGTGAGGCTCCGTGGTCGCCCTTGGGAGGCGTCTACACTGGCTCCCTGGGGCTGAAGTTTCATTGGCGTCTGTGTGCAAATCCCCGCCTCTCAGCCCCTTGCTCCAAGGTTCCCGTGGAGCTCATGACGGTGGTGGCAGCAAACTCTCCATCCAGCACCCATGTCTCCAGCCCTGATCCCCTGGCTTCCGCAAGAAAAGGGAGCCGTCGTAAGCCTTGCGCACAGCCATTTATGCTTTGCTGGGCTGTATAGTGCATATATGCATGTATCTAGACGTATCCGTGCATATATATGAGTGTGTAAAGAAAAAGCACACATTATTATAGGAATTGGTTCAAGTGGCAGAGGGGATCTGAATTCTGTAGGGCAGGCTGCAAGCTGGAAACTGATGAAAGTAAAGTTGAATTTTCTAGAAGAAGCTGGTCAAACAAGAGGTGGAAAGTCTTCTTTCTGATCTCTGAAATCCTCACTCTGGCTTTCAGCCCTCCAACTGATTGAATGAGGAGACTCCCTTCATTGTTGGGGTCAGTAGATATAATCAGCTCTAGATGCTATGCTGATTGAAACTGTTATATGCACCAGAAAAGCCTTTTTTTTTTTTTGTATGCTGCACAGCAGGAGTCACATTTCTTTCTTCTTCCCATGTGAGTATCCCATTATTGCAGCAACATTTGTTGAATTTTTTGTTTGTTTTGGGGGAAGTACATGAGCTGGGAATCGAACCTGGGTCTCCCTCATGAAAAGCCATGGTGTGTTAACCCTAATCCAATCTTGTTGGGGGCAGGCCTACTATAGGGTTAGGACTTCTTGATAAGATAGTTTCCATGGAGATGTGACCCACCCAATTGTGGGTGGAAACTTTTGATTAGATTATTTCCATGGAGATGTGGCCCTGCCCATTAAAGGTGGGCTTTAATTAGTTTACTGGAGTCCTTAAAAGAGCTCACAGAGAGAGAAAGAGCTTAGAACTGACATGGAGAGCAGAGAAATGAGACAAAGACACAAACGTTTGGAGATGCTAAGTTGAGAGATGAAATCCAGAGTTGCCCTGGAGAAGGTAAGTGAGGGCCCACAGACACCTAGAGTGAAAGCCACTGGAATCAGAAGCTGAAAGCAATGAACCAGGAGCAAAGACCAGCTGATGCCAGCCATGTGCCTTCCCAGCTAACAGAGATGTTCCAGACACTGGCTGCCTTTCCCCCAGGAAGTATTTTCTTGTTGGTGCCTTAATTTGGATATTTTCATGGCCTTTAAATTGTGACTTTAACTTCAATCCCATTTATAAAAGCTAATCCATTTCTGGTACATTGAATTCCAACAGCTTTAGTAAACCACAGCAGATGTAATCAACTAACTATAGATGCAAATCCATCTATGAAATACCCTCACAGTAACAATCAGACCAGTGCTTACTTGACCAAACAACAGGACTCCCTAACCTAGCCAAGTTTGATATGTGGAATTAACTATCTCCTGCCAAGTTCCAGGCTTGGAGCAGGGAGCAAGCTCCCACTGCTCTGGACTCCCCTTCACTCTATTTTGGGTCTGTTTCTTTTCACCAGGGGAAAGGATGTGAGGGCTGATAATATAATAATGTTTACCTTGTCCCTCCTTCCAACCTCTCTCTTTCCACTCCCCCTCCCTTGCCCACCTCCAGGCCACCACCTCACCCACCCCACCTCACCCAGTGAAGGACTTCCCTTGTGGCAGATCGTTGAGTCTTTCTAAGTTCAGATCCTCATTCCCCGTTCTTTATATATGACAGCAAATTTGGGAATTCCTAGACCCCTCTCTGTTCCCACAAAGCCTGGCTTTCAAGAACATTTTCTGACTGAGAACTTCAAGGGTCTATTCTGGAAATCAGGAGCTACTGACCCATTCTCTTTTCTGTCCATCTCTAAAATGTCTCATGTCCAGTGTAACGTAAAGCCCTTCCTAAAGATGAAAAAGGTTACAGTTGAAGAGGTGAAAAACAGAACTGCACTAACATTTTTCAAAAAATATTTCATCCTGTAACAGAGAAAGGGGAGATTTTAGTTCTTTAGGAGGTTCGAAGCCTTGTTTTGTAAGTTGGCAGAAAGAAGGCATCTAAGTTCTCTAGGAAAAGCACATCCACCTCTGCCCTTATTTCCTGTATTTAAATGAATGAAAAGAGATGAAGGGCAGTGTCACCGGAGACCATCTGTGACCTTTACCAGTGTGCTGCTTCATAAAGAAAAAATTTTGTAAAAATAATTTTACTATTGTTGGCACTTTATGTTAAATTGTCAAGTAATTTATTCTTCCATAATAATTATGATTATCAACGCACTAAGAGGAAGCCAGAGCTAGTTTTTAATGGTCAATAAAGAATAACCATTGGCATTAACTACTCTGGTTTGGAAAAATCGTTTGGTGCACTGGTAGTGCAATGATTCCCAGTGAGTTATTCTTTCCTCTTTATTGCAGACAGCCCTGAATCTCCTCCATGCTGGCTAAAATTGGGTTTGTGGGATAACCCACTGGCTTGTTCATCAAGGTGGAAGTAGACAGACCAGTCCCTGGAGCAAAAAAAAAAAAAAGGCTCAATTCCTAATTCCTTGGTTTCCTCATCTGAAAAACCCTTGCAGAGGGCTCAGGCCAATAAGAAATATTTCAAGCAGAGATAATGCGTGTAAAATAGCCAGTACATATCAGGGTCACAAGTATGATAAATAGCAAATACTAGCATAAGCCCTGTGAAGTGGGGAAGGCAGGAAATTTCAACTTTCACGTCTACAGGAACAGCAAGATAATAAGAGTGTGTTGTCTTAAGCCACTAACTTGATGACGATTTGTTGTGTTGCAATAGAAAACCACAGGAAACACTGGGTTTCTAAAATTGAGTGCTCTTCTGAGTGCTCCTCCTTTCTTTTTTAACTGGAAGAAAGGGTAATGGCATTCATCAGATACATCCTTCTGGGGAAAGTGAAATGGTTGGCATGATCATTTTCTTGGGTCCCTGCCTTCCTAGTCTTCCTTTAGGCATGGTTAACTGAGGTCTAAAGGCAGGACCTGGGCTCTTACACACCCATACTCCATGGGAGGCAAGAGATGGGAGTCATGGGTGGTAGGGGAACATGTCCTTGGCTCAGCAGGCTCAGCATTGCCTTCCCATTGAGCTATGAACTACAAGAGAAGGAATTAGAATTTCTTTTATCTCCATTCCTATACCACATGATTCAAAAGAATGCAATAGATGGATGGATGGATGCACTGTTGGAGGGATAATGAATGAATATATGGAGGTCAGTCTTGCTTTTAATCTCTTGTGATTGTGAACCTTATTCTAGGACCTAGACTAATGCCTTGTTTCTATAATAAAGCATGCACCTTTGAACCAAACTCACCAGCATGTGAATCCTGCCCTTGCCAGCTTCCCCACTTCTGCACCCAAGGTCAAAAGACTGCCAGCTGCCCTGCCCAGATCACTGTATCTTTCCTACTTCTGAGCTGTGGATTCAGCCTTCTGCTGAACAATCATCTCCTGGACCCTTGATTGCCACCAGCTGTGGTCTTATGAATGTCCTCCATTGATGATCTTTGTTTGGACCTTGTGTGTGCTCCCCTTCCCTGACCCTCAAAGCTCTCCAGTCCTCAGGGATTCCCCTCCTCTGCCTGACCTATCTCACTGTTGCCCATACATACCCCTCTCTGACAGGTGTTACAAAACATAGTCTCAGCAGTCATGGACCATGTCATGTGGGATCTTGTTAAACACTGTGTGGTTACTATTTTGGGAAATGTACTCACAGAAACCTGAGGACGGCAGCCAGCCCTGGGATTGATAGAAGCAGAGAAAAGTGTTCCCTTCTCCAGTTCTTGGCTCCTACATGTTTCATTTGATAGATGAAGTAAGGGGGCTATGAGTCAACTATGGGGAAATTCCCACAGAATGGAAGATCTTGAACTCTTGCTTTGTTTTCCAAAGTGGGGCACCTTGATCTCCCTGATTTTCTCCTTTGGCAAAGTTAGTGTCTCTTGGTGCCAACTTGGACAGCTGCCTAGGGAGCTGTGGGAGTGGAAAGTGTGAGTGTGCTACCATGCTGGGGGAGTAGGGTGTAGCTGGCTCCTTTGCCCATGGTGCTCTCCCTACACCACACAGGTTGTCATGGTCCTCAGGGGACCAACAAAACCACACCAAAACAGGTTGATTCTTCACAGCAAACTTCAACAGAAGAGACCTGAGTTCAGATTCTCCCATTCTCCACTTGTCAATTTTAATACAACAATTCTGCTGCGGTGAGAAGCTTTATAGTTCCTTTTTTCAATTCATTAACTTTTAGTTAAAATGTTATTTTAAACCCAAGATCAATTTGCTTTTCAGGACAGCACCATTTCCTAAAAGCCTAGCATTTAAAAACGGCCGCCATGTTTGAGTGTGTAATCTGTGTTAGGCATCATATTTTAGAAGCATGTTTTCAATCACTCCTTATAAAAACTCTGAGGGTGAATTATTACTATTATCCCCCACTTTACAGATGAAGACCAGTAACCAAGATCGCACAAATAGTTAGTAGCAAAGCCAGGGTCTAAGCTGCACTTGCCTGAATCCAAAGCATATCAGTTTAACTCCACTATGGCGCTCCAATAGAGTTCCTGTCCAAGATGTCACCAGTAGAGCAATCTGCTGGCTCAACCATGGAGGGAACCATTATCAGTTCCTGGTAATCTGTTATGGTATTAGATAAAGCACTTTCTTGCTTTATCCCCAGCTCCACATCTCGGCCAGGGAGGCTGCTGGTGGCCACTAGACAGGAGGCAGATCCAGAAAGATATGTCCAAGTTCAGGTGTCAATCTGAGCTGGCATTACATTCCAACTCTTCCATTTTTCAGTCTTGTGAATGTGTGGATGCTATTTAATCTCTCCAACCTCAGTTTCGCCGTCTGTAAAATGGAATTAATGGCAGTACCTACACTTCATACAGTTGCCACGAAGAACTAGTTTCTGTAAAGTACCTAAACCAGTGCCTGATGCATTATTAGAGCTAAATAATTCTTCGCTGTTTTGATTACTTAAATGCTGGAAGAAAGGTGCCCTTGATGGTCTGTACTGCCAGGAAATAGCTTTCAGTACCTGCTCTGAGCAGGGAACCTGTTAGCACAAATGCATCACTGCTGAGCCTGGGGCTGGATGTAGATGCTGTAGATGGCTGTGCGTACGGGCAGTGGCACAGGTGATGCTGCTACCTGACAGCTGTGGTTTGAGATACTTCTGAGCAGAGAATTTAGTAATCGAGTCAGCTTCCTTGATGGCAAACTCCAAATGCATCAGACCAAAGCAAATTTCTACTAAATGTGGACATCCTTTCTAATAACGTTCATTAGGTTAAATATGTACATTGCCATTTCCCAACCCCAATAGGAAGTGCTCACAGCTGCTGTTTTCCATATAAGAATTTCCATGGTGCCTGGACTGGAGGCAATGCTGGCTTCATCATGTTCAAAGTGAGCACCTGCAAAACATGGACCAACTTCTAAACACAGGATGGTAAGTCACAAAGAGAGTTTTGAAGTGGTGGACTTTAACCAAAGCTGCCCAGCTGATTCTCCTACGGAATCAGCATCTTCACAAGTCACATCCTAACAGCCCATTGTCACCTTTGGAGCATATCACTGCCCATGGAATACTCTGTATATGGTGCCAGAGAGTGGGGGAAGATGGTAACTTGGCATCCAAACTCAACAAATGGGCCACCTTGTTCCCAAAGAACAATTTCCGACATGAAAGAAATGAGAACACAACCACATGAACTCTGCTGTAGACAGCATCCAATTGATTGGAGTGTTTTAGAAGAAGCCATGGTTCCCACACTCAATTAACATTAAAACCAACGATAGACTAGTAAATGGATGACTTCCTCCAGCTACACACAGTAGCTCCTAGGGTAGCTGGCTCTCAGGGACTGCGATTGTCAGGCGAACAGAGAGGCAGGGCTGTAGAACACAGGTCTGGCATGGACCAGGTGGGGTCAAACTCTCCCTAGGCTCCATCCCACCTGGTGCAACTGAACCATTTGCCCATGAGCTCTGAGCCCCGGTTCTCTTCTGAACACAAGAGAAATTAGAGCTGATATTGCGGAGCTACTAGGAGGGTTCAAAGAAAGTAATAAGAACTAGCGTTTATGTAATGCCTGGCATAATACTTGGCAAATACTGTTTGGACAAATGTTAGCAGCGATTGCTTATCATCACATCGTCATCATCATTCTCGGTGATATCTTCCAGACAACCATGCCATCTTTTCTGGCCAGTGTTCTGGTGAGAAGTCTCCCAAACACTCAGTCCCCAGAGGACACCAACTATTTTCATTAGTTCACTGAAATATTTATTGAAAGCCGAGCACATCATGGAACTTACACTAGAGTATTTTAGACGAGACTCTAGTGTAAAAGTTTTTTAAAAAACCTTTAATTCTGCTTCCTCACTGGAGACGTTAATTAAATAACTGGCTTACTGGTTGCTTTATAAATTAGTCTCACCCTCCATGTAATAGCCCTGGATAAGTGGCACATTGTAGATGGATGGATAAATCTCTCTTATGTGGATATTTCCCTATCAAGTCAGCTTTACTAGAATAACCCACAGACTCCAAGGTGTAACACCCAATAAGGAGGCTTGGGTGAAGAGGGGAAAGGAAAAAGAATTTTCCTTCATTCTGGAATGCCTTGATGTAAAGCAGACAGTTCAGTTTGAGGAAACTGTAGAAGCTGGTCTAGTGAAGTCTGCAGATTTATAGACGTGGAGAGTGCTGGAAAAGATTCCCTAAAGATCTTTTAAAAATGTACTTATGAAATTATTTGAGGATTTGGGCTTTTAAATAAGCAATGAAATGTCCATTTTTTGTGCCCTCCTCTCCTGTAACAAAGACTTTGTCTGCAGAGATAGAGAAATAGAGCCAAAATCACACGTCTTTAAACGTAGAAATCCCTCCCCACCCTCACCCACCCCCAATTTTTGCCCCGGCCGTTCCTCCCTTCTTATTTTTCTTGACTCTAAAATTGTTCTTTCCCTCTCCTAAGTTTTCCACTGTCTCATTCAGGGCTTCTTTGCCTTTGTTCTTAACTGCTCTAGGCCACAGGCTAAATTTTTTTAAAAATCTGATGTAAGAAGTGGCCTTTTTCCCCCAGAAAAATAAGCAAACACACTTTGGTGAGCTGCGGAAACCGGCAAAGGGCCTTTGGCACTCTGATTTTCTGCTTTCCAACTTTCCTGGCAGCAGGTCCTTCGTCTCGACTCTCCACCTGGACTGAGCCTGGGGTGGGGTGGGGGCGCCGAGGAAGGGGTGGGCACACTGAAGACCCCTGTGTCCCTGGGTGTTGACGTCAGGCTGGGGGCCTGGCATCCGATGCCTCAGGAATCAGTCACTGGCAATGAAGCCTCTCTGTCATTTCTCCTCCCTCCCTGCCCTTAGCTGTTACCCCTCTCCGGCCCTTTCCCTTGCCGTGCTCACTCCGGCTCCCCCTTGCTGCTTCCCCCACACGAAGGAGGCGTCCTGCAAAAAGGAGTTCTCAGCGCATAACTTTATACGCACAGCTCAGGAACTGGCATGAGTTTGTGTGTTCCCTTTGTGTTTTGGTTTTGCGGGCAGCAGGTGGGGGCGTGGGTAGGTGGGTGTCAGAGGGGCATGGTCCCCGGGCCCCCTGGCCCCAACTCCATGCTGGTCTGCCGATTTGCAGAAGCGAGAGGGTCCCCATGCCCAGAAAGCAAGCAGCGCCCCTTCTCCAGCTGTAGAGGACAGAGGTGAGGCACAGGTGTAGGGGACAGAGGTGAGACACAGCTGTTTCTGCCACATGTTCCCTGGAGCCTGGCTTGAGTGAGCAGAGGCCTCAAGGACTAAATTTGACCGTCTACAGATTCCTAATCATCATATGGTCGCTTCCTGTGTGCTAGGACTGCACATGCCACGTGCCACGATTGGCTGTGTTGTGCGAGAGGGCCCCGGAAGGTGGACCCAGCAGTGGAGGTCATTGTCACTGCCCCGTGGAAGGCTGCAGATTCCTGGAGGACAGTGCATCTCTGCCACGTGCATCATCCAGAGGAGTCTCCCCCCCACCACACACACACACTGATGTCATGGCATGTTGGCAGAGAACCGTGGAGAAACCGAGAATGACGTGGAGCCCGTGTGTGAAGGGCAGCTGCAATCGCCTGCCTGGGGACCAGGGGAAGCAGAGTGCGTCAGCTTCCTGCGGCTGCTGTAACAAATGATCCCAAACAGCACAACTCAAAATATTTACTCTCGCTTGGTTCTGGAAGCTAGAAGGCCAGAGTCAGGGTGTGGGCAGGCCCCCTCCCAAAGCACCAAGCAAGAACCCTTCCTTGCCTGCCCCTGGTGTGGTGGTGGCCAGCAGTCCCTGGTGCGCCTTGGCCCCAATGTCTTCCTCCACCGTCATGTGGCTGTGTACCTCCCCCCCGTGTGTGCCGGGTCTCCAGACCCCTCTTTCCTTACGGGGACACCCGTCACTGGCTTCAGGGCCCACCCTCACCCAGCCTGGCCGCACCTTGACTTGATTACATCTCAAAAGACCCTATTTCCAAGGTCTAAGAGAAGGTCACACTCACAGGTGCTGGGGGTCTGACTTGAAGACGTCTTTTTTTTGGGGGGGGGGACCACAATTCACCTGATGATACAGAGTTACAGGAGTGCCAGCTTATTCCACGTGCAAGACCAGAGTGAAAGGGTTTGGTGACCTGGCTGCAGTGCAGGGTTGGTGATGATGTTTTGTTACAGTAAAGGGTCTCTCTGTGCCCTCGTCAGGGTCTAACTGCTGTCCCTTCCTCTGCTGGACAGACGCTGCAGGAAGCCATGGTCCTGGCATGTCCCACTGAGACAGGGCATGGTTCTAGTATCCCTAGAAGACGCCTCCAGGAGCTCCCTTTGCTCTCAGACTTGTCCAAGCATCCCAGGCAAGCCGTGCACAGCAGGGTCCAAGGGCATTTCAAAAGGGACCCAGGCTTGAGTTGGGTGGGTGGGTGAGGATCCCATGCCTTTGTCCACCCCAGGCACTGGAGGTCATGGGGCTTCTCCCTGCTGCAATCACCTGTGGAAGAACAGGTTGCTGGAGACTTATCACACTGTCCACATTGAAACAAAATTCCATTGGGATAAAATGAACCTGAGATATCCTTGAATTTGCTAGAATTAAATTCAATGTATCACCATGGCAGCTGTCAAATGGAAATCAAAACAAAATAAAACAAACACTCCCGTTCCCCATTACCTAAAACAGCTTTCGGGGAGATGTTGCCCACACTCAAAAACTGACCCCAGACTCACCCACCCCTCACCTGTAATTCATATCTCTTTTCCCTCTAGGACCCTACCCCCTCCCATCACCCTAATACCCACCACAGGAATCAAAGGTTGAGCCAACTTAACGGCCAACAACCTAGACTAGTTAATTAATTGGGAGGTAGGGTAAGTTGTTCTTTCTTAATTCTTCTTTCTTATTTAAACTCTGACTTCCTTAAAACCTGCGGACGATCTTATTTCCACAGTAAAAGTGTCGAGCCAGTATTTGGCAGAGACTGTAGAAGCAAGAGGCAGGGAAAAGCACAACACACTGGAGTAGCTCAGCAAACGCTACAGGGCTTGGGGAAAGCTGTCCACTTGACACATCTGAGCTCTCGGAGGTTCAATCCAAGAAGAATAACCGTCAGCGCGCTGACACAAAAGGCCGGCCTCTGCCTGAGTCCCGGAATTCCCCTCTGCTGCTGGTCCAGGCCAGTGTCCAGCCCGCCTGTCCCGGGAACTGACACCGTCACCTCCCCTGGCCGCCGTGCGGTGGCATCCGCCAATTCCATCAACTTAGGGTTTCCTGGTAACGTCAAAGTCCCCTCTCTCCTGTCTCCTTTCTTACCCTGACCCCCCAGGCCCAAAAGGCCAGGGAGGGGCCTCTCCAGACCTGGAGCCAGCTTGCAGTCACTTAGCTAAATGCATGAAGAGGGTCAGAGTGGTTGTTTAATCAGGGACCCGTTTGGGGGAAGATGGAGAACGGTGACATCGGCCAGCACGCCATCTACTCTTGTTCCTTCTGTGGCAAATCCAAACCCAAGAGACGAGCTGGGGGAGCTGGCCAGGCAGTTCCTACGTGAAAACAGTGGCTGGCGGTGCTGGACCTACAGCCCCTCTGCAGTCCCAGTAAAATCTGCCATCAGGAGACGGAGGGAATTGAAAGGCCAATAGACACTCCACAATCTGCAACAACCTCTTGTCTGGAGTAAAGTAGGCTAATTTAGATTAAAAACAAATCCAGGGAGAGGCATAGATGTCTTCAATCTCAATGAATTCAGGAGATGCTGCATCCTCAAAATACAAAGTTCTGAACTTCGCTATTCCAAAGCAATTTTATCTTTGTCAAGCTCCCTAAGACTTAGAGAAGTACAGAGAGAGAGCTTAAATCGCAGGGTATAAGTTTTGTCTTCAGGTGCTCAGCAATCCAACGCCAGGAGCCTTTGTAAGGACAGACATCAGAGATAACTGAGAGCGGCTGTTCTCCAAGGGTGCTCCCTGGACCCACAGCGGCAGCGTCCCGGGGGCTTGTTAGAAATGCTCATTCTCAGGCCCCAGCCCAGACCCACCCAGTCTGAAACTCTGGAGATGGCCCAGGCATCTGTGCTTTCCTGAGCTCTCCTGGGACTCACTGCTAGACTCTCAGGCCTGAAAACGGGGTTTAGGGACTCCTGGACTCCCCACACTGGCCACCGGCGCCTCCACTGAGGCTGGACCTTAAAAAGGGCTGGACACACCGACCAGTGGTCTGCTTTCCGTTTTGTTTATTCCCCAAGGAGAAACAGAGCCTGTGAGGCCTGGGTCTCCACCCGCCGCCCCCGCCCCCCCAGGCCTGCCTCAGTCCTTCACACCTCAAGGAGTGGACAGCCCCTGCGCCCTCCCAGCTCCATAACTGGTCTTTCTCCTTCACTCCATCTGACTGAGCTTGCCCTCTAGGGTTTTAGGCTTTGGGATGTTAGCATTTTGCAGAGAGAACGTGGTGGTTTCCAAAGAGAGTGTCAGTAGAAGTCTCACATGATGATGATGATTTCTTTCCTCGTTTCCCTCCTTCCCTCCCTCCTTTCCATCCTTCCTTCTTCCCTACCTTCCTTCCTTCTTGCCTCCTTTTTCCCCTCCTTCCCTCTCTCCATCCCCCCTTCCTTCCCTCCCTTCCATTGACAGAAAATAAATCAAGGAAAAGTCCAGGCAATGAGTTAACTCTAGCTATTGGATGGGTTGCTTCAGGTTCTTACATATAACTTCACCTGTACAGGTAAAGACACTCACCTCCTTCTAGAAGGAAGCCCTTTCCTGAAGCTTGAGTGGATTGATCAGATTCATGTTTTTATACCTTTACCTCAGTATTATGTTATTATTAAGAAGCAAACCAATTTATAACACTGTACTGGGTGTCTTAAGTTTTTACCTAGACCTTTTGCATTCCTCTGCAATCATTTACTTTCTTCATTCGACATTTTCAAGGTTGGTTTGTGTTGCTACGTATGACTTAATTTATTCATTTTCACTGATGGGCATGAGTTCATTGTATGAGTATATAATTATTTATCCAATTCACGGTATATGGATGATTGAGCGGTTTTCAAATTTTTGTTGCAACAAACAGTGTTGTAACACACATCTTTGCCAAGTCTCTTTGTGATCATTTATGAGTTTCTTGAAATAGTCCTAGTCTGAATTTGATGAGTCACTACGTAAATATTGCCACATCGCTACACAATAGTTCCCACTATTCTGCAGCCTTACCAGCGCTTGGAATTATCAGACCTAAGAATTTTTCTAATCTGATGGGTGTGAACTATTTCACTCATTATTTGCATTTCCTGGTTTTTAGGAAGGTTAAGCCTCTTTCATGCACTTATTGGTCATTTAGGTTTTCTTTGCTTTTTTTGGTCCATTTTTTCCATTGTACTTTTTAATTTATTTGCAAAAAATCTTTATATATTATGAAAATATCAATCATTTGTTGGTTATATGTCTGCTTCTACTTTCTCTTGTATTTTCCATATTGCTAATGCTCACATTTGCAAATGAGTTTGCTTTTTGTCCTCCCTTTTCAAACATTGTCTACTGTTTTTTTCCCCTTGTTTTACTGTGTTGGCTGGGAGCTTCTAGCAAATGTGAAAAGAATTGGGATAGTGATCAACCTCACTTCATGCCTGATTTTTAAGGGACTGTTTCTAATCTTGCCTGTTAAATAGTAATATTTGATATAGCTTTTCAGTAGATATTATTTATGTGGATATAGAAGTTCCACTTGATTACTAGTTTACTCATATATCTCGTAATGAGTCAGGGGAGAGTTTCACCAAATGTTTTTTCTTCCTTAATCTGCAATATGGTTAATCACATTAATATATTTCCCTGTGTTTATCTTTGCAAAGCACAAGTGAAACGTACTTATATATAATATATTATACTTTCAAGTGTTTGTAAAATTTTTTGAATTTGTGTTCCTGAAATTGACTTATTTTCTTTTCTTGCATTGTTTCTGCCCAATTTTCCCTCTTTTGCTCTTCTGTAGAGTATTTTCATAAGAAAAGAAGTTACCTTTTCTTTGGAAATCTGGTAACTCTCACTTATAAAATCATCTAAGATTGGCGCATATTTGTTCATTGACTTTTACTACTGATTTTCTTTTTATGATTACAGATACATTCAGGTTTTGAATTTACTCTTGAGCCAATTCTGATTGTGCACTGATTTCTAGAAAACTGACTATTCTGTCTAGGTCTTCACATATTTCAGCACAAAGCTGTTCACCATATTTGGTTATAATTTTTAGTCTTTAGCATGGCTGAGTTTAAATCTCTTTGTCCTTTCCAACGTTACTTGTTTTTCTCTTTTCTTCTTGCTTAAACCTTCTGGACTTTTAGACTTTATTTCTTTTCAAACATTAGCTTCTGCCTTGTTAATTTTTGCTGCCATTTTTTAGTTTTCTATTTTGTTAATATCTCCTAACATCTTTTTTTTATTTTTCTACTTGCTTTTGGTTTACTCTGTTGTTTTTTTTTCAATAATGTCAGAGTTTTGAACACTTAACTCATTAATTTTCAATTTTGTTTCTCTTCTACTAAGTTTGTTTAATTCTATGACAATTCCACATTCTTTTTCTGCAAAGGGCCAGATAGTGAACATTTTAGGTTTTCAGGCAGTCTCCCTTGCAACTACTTAACCCTGCTGTTGTAAGGCAAAAACAGCCATCCACAGTGTGTAAAGAATTAGCATGTCTGCGTGCTCATAATTTTATTTACAGGCACTCAAATTTGCATTTCATCTAATTTTCATGTTGCAAAATATTACACTTTTGATAATTTTTCAACCATTTAAAAACTTAAAAACCATTTTAACTACAGGCTGTACAGAAACTAACGGTGAGCTGGATTTGACCCATGGGCCATAGTTTGCTGACCCTATACTTATTTATTAATCGTGTTTCCTTTATTTTTATTTCTTTATGTTTTACTTATTTATTCATTTATTAGGTCTATTGTTTATTTCATTTTCTTCTCCCCTCCTGTTATGTAAGCTCCATAAGTACAAGGAGTTTTGTTTATTTTATTCCTTGATGTGTGCTAAGCATTTAGAAAGATATATGCCACATACTAGAAAGTTGAAAAAAAATATGAGTAAGTGAATGCATGAATAAGCAAACAAATTAAAGACCGCAATTCCACAATCTCTGTAGTTAGACCAGAACATGAATTCACTCCTTCACATATTATAATTAAGAGGCAAACAGAACATTTGGCTTCTTGTGACGCCCAGATGTTTCCTTACCATTGCTATGAAATAGGGTAGTACCTAGAGAAAAAGCTTTCTTCTCGGGGATCCTTGAGTCAGAAGCTAGGAATTACAAGGGTAGATATGTTTCTGTTTCTTATGTTTTTTTTCTACCTCACAGAACTGCACTGCAACAATTTATCAAGCATTCCTTTCATCCTGTATCCAAAATGAAAATAACTCAGAAACAGAAAGAGGGAGAGAAAATCAGACACCCATGGGCTCCTTATGTGCAGGGGTGGGGGTGGGG